>CAUYPK010060213.1:12500-67690 GCA_963574355.1 Loris lydekkerianus | reverse complement strand
AAATAAACAGATGCCTCCCTTTTTGGCAGTTAATAGGACTAATCCCCTTCTTGTTGAGGCAAGTATTTAAAGTCTCTTGCCGAAACCCAAATGTTTTTTTTTTTTTTTTTACTTTTTTTGCATTATTATTATTATTATTTTTTTATTATTATTATAGATAAAAATATGCACCATAGATGTGGCCCAACCCATCACCCTCCCTCCACCCAAACCTCCCCCCTCCCTTGCCCTTCCTTGGTCCTTTAAACTATTATTATTTTATGTTCCTCATTACAGATAATGAGTAATTTTATTGGTCATATACAAGTATTGAGAAAATTTGCTAATAAAAAAGTTTAACTTCACACAGTTTGCAAGATTATATATATTCACTCAGCTTGGCACACATGAGCTCTCAAAACCTGGCTCCAAAATGATTCTGTGACCTTAATTTTTATAATGCCATAAATCTATCCTATAGTTTGATGAAATATAACTCTTTAAAGAGTTATTGAATAGTAAGTAAATAAAAGCCCAGACTGTAAATAAATAGCATTACATGTCCTATTTTTGTTTCAAAAATGGAAAAATAAAAAGGTTTGAGGGATAAACTTATTATTTATGTAAATTTATTACATAATTCAAGATGGCAGTCTAGCCAGATCTAGAATCCAGGTCTTCTGACTGCCATTAAGTTATTCACTCTATTCCATGTCACTCCATTCATAATAAAACTCCTAATATCCTTACATGTAATGTCTTTTCCTCCTATGACTGTTAGAATCTTACCAATATTTCAAGATTATTATAGTGCAACTTTTAAAAATAAGTACATCCTGATGAATCATGTAATGAATTTAAAAGTTTTTTATTATGCAAAGGTAATAGAATAGCTACCTTAAATTTCAGCTTTTCAAAGTATTGTTCATTTGTAAAATTATAAAAGTGCATTTAATTTTCTAATTTATTAATATTTTGATTAGAATTATCTAAATGTTCTCAACTGTGTGAATGAACAGAAGTTTGGGCAAATTGATCCTTCTGAAGAAAATGTGTTTTCAATCACTTTGACTTCAGTTTAATTTGTGAGCTTTTCAAAACTGAAGAGTGTTTGAAAAATTAGATCAGCTTTTAATCATCCTGCATAATCCCAATTATTTGTACTTTTACCCTTTCCTGAGGAAACAGAAGCCTTTTTAAATAAGAATGTAATGGAAATGAGACAAATCCTAGGCATTTTTCACTTCGATTAGTCATAATCTCAAATTAGTTTTAACAAGCTGCCCTAATAAAGATACATCTAATTTCAGTATAGTAAGTGACACTAAAGGAAGTACAGAATGATTGAAATTGTTTTAGAGACTGCAAATCAAGTATTTTTACTTTTATTATCAAGTATGATTTTTTTACTGAGAATCAAAGAAATTTCTGGGTTACTTTAATTGGTAGAATACAATCATTATCAAAAGTTTCTTTTCCAAGGGCATTATATAATATGATTGAAAAATGACTAATAGGAAACGTGTGAATTTTTAATTAGGTGGCTTCTGCCATCCCTACATCTCTACCAGAAGGAAATTTAAGTGAAAGAATTTTAATGAAGAAAACAATGCTTCTCTTAAGAGGCCTGTGATTTACTCCTCCTACACTGTCTCTCCATGGCTCCTTTTCACCTCTGTAGTTAATTAGAGGTACTTCAGATTTAATTGCCTTTTCTGAAGCTGTGCAACTTATCACTCTGCCTGATTTTAGTCTTGAACCCTAACTTTTCTGTACTTATGATCATTGATGACCTCTTTGACCATTCCATGCGGTTCTCTTTTCATGTACTGGTTTGGTATCAGCATCATTTGACCTCATGAGGGCCTTTCACCCAGCTAAGCAAAAATTCACAACTAGTTAGTGAACTTCAATCCCCCACTGCTAATTAGCCATACTCTTAGTCTGGGTTAGCATGCTTTGGCTTATCTATAGTATTAATTATGAAAGGAAGGGATACACATACACACGGAGTCATTTTAAAATTCTGCTTTACATCATTATATTGCACAAACATCAGATATCCAAATCACTATTACTGAGACAGAGAAGTCATGTCCTGTTGTCTTTCATTATTAATTTCATATAAATGATTCAGATTTCTTTTGCATTTAATGGTCTGTGGACTCATAGACTGTGATGAGATGTTCATGGGTACTACAAAGTTAAAACTATCATTAAATTCTACTACTTAATGAGTCTGATAAATAAATGAGATAAGATGCCTGCAATTTTATGAGAGAAAAATCACTAAAAACAGTTGATATTGATAGCATCAAATTCCAAATCTCCCAAAACTCAGCATCTATAAGGTGGTGGCACTATAAAACCAGTTACAGAGGTAAAAAAAAATTCTAACCTTGCTTCTTATACAGAAGCATTGAGGTATTGCTTATCTAAATCTAATATGATATCATTCATATATTGTAATATACACTACAATTAATGAATTGTTCTGGCAGTTGGAACTACTTTTTAAAAAATAGTTCTGTCGAGTGATCCAAGAAAGGTTTTACATATGTGAGGAAACAAATAACCTATTTATTTTCATTGCTCTGATTTACTTTTGTATAGTTTAAACAGTTTAAGATACTAATAAGTGTTTTCTAGTTGTATAAATTCGTTTTCAAAATATTATGAATAGAAGACATTAAAGCCATGAAGGACCTGACACTTAACCCAACTGAGGGCATTATAGACCTTCAGAAGATGTTTTGTAATTGACTCTATAATCTAGCAGATTCTTCTGACACTAAACATTTATGGAAATATTTATCTAAACTGACTTTATTCTGTAAAATTATTTATATTTAAAATGTTGATACCCCCAATTGTTAAACTGTAATATTCCATGTGGGTAGTTTTCTCTAAATATTGTTATCATGTGAGGTGTCCAGTATTAAGGCTTAGGAATTTGCAATAACTGATTAATACATTAAGTTCTTTAATGAAAAAAATAGACAATATAAAAGAACAGGTGAGTAATGTAAACAAAGAGGTAAAAACTCTGAGAAAGAATCAAAAGGAAATGCTAGAAATGAAAAACATTGTTAAAAGAAATGAAAAATGCCTTTGATGAGCTCATAAGTACACTTGACATGGCTGAGGAGAGGATCACCGAGTTCAAAATTATGCCAACTGAAACATTTATAATACACATCATATAATACACACATTTAAAGCACCTAAACTTGATTCAATTTACTATGTTTACAGCTGTCATAATTTTTTTACTTAAATAATTTGAACACCTATTGATTTTTATGTAGAGATAAAATAAAAATGTCTTTCTGAAACATGCACATATTTCAAAATAAACAGACCCCTATTTTCTTTTGTACCTTTTTTTGTTTTTATTGTTAATCCCCTAATTAATCTAACTAGAACACACCAATAAATAGAAAAGTAAGGATTAGAACTCAGGTCTCACTGCTTTTTAGTTTTGTGTGCTAATTATTGTAATATATTAAAAATTCAATATAAAAGATGTGATTTAAATAAAATATAGCAACTGTCTTATGAGAACTTAGAAAATTCATTTAAGCTTTTTATAATCCAGTTTCCTCATCTCAAAATAATAATGCTTCTGATCTCATAAAGTTATTCTCAGAATTAAAGGAGTTAATGTGCATCACTTTGCATGCATTCAGCATCCAATATATGCTAATATTATTTGTCTCTTGCAGAGAAAACTGACACCATTGCATGTTGGGTAACTATGATAAAATGTGATTTGATTATCTATTGTATCAATCAGAGTTAGTGAATAGGGAAATGTTTGGGAACTGAAAGTTGAAGTTCATATAATGATGAGCATCCAGACATTCTAAAGCTCACTAGACACGTAGACCATCAGGTCTGACTTGAATCCATGCAGAGCAGTGCAGAGGTTAGACAAACAAGTAATAGGCTCAAGTGCTGGCTCTACATTTTATTGGTCATGTGACCTTGTTTAAGTTATTGAATCAATCCAAGTCTTCTCTTAAAAACAGTATGACATGAAGATAAAGGCATTTCTGGAGCATATGTTCTTGTGTTGATTCTACCACTTAACTAGCTGTGAGATCACGAGCAAAGTATGTAATTTTTCTGTGTGTAGTTTTCCTATCTTTAAAGAGAGAATAATAATATCATGTACCTCATAAAGTTGTTATGTGACTTAAATAAATAAAAATGTTTAAACTTTGACTACCAGTTTTAGCTCTGAGAGGTAAAGAGCTTGAAGTCCTCTTTGCTCTCATCTTCACAACCACAGAAATAAAGTGAACACACTAATTATCAATAAATTTTCTTGAACGAGTTAGAGAACTGAAATTGAAGAATGAATTACAAGGTCAAAATGTAGAAAAGCAGTTGAATCTTATTTCACAGATAAGATCTGCTTACCCAAAGCAGAAGACACCGGTACTTCTGACAAATTGCTGGAAGCTGAGCATGTGTTGGACGAGCATGAAAATTAGAAACTTTTGGGCAAAAGCATTAAGTGAAGCCCCATCTTTGAAGGATTTTCCCTCTAGGAATCAAGAGGAGAATAGCCAGGATACATAGTCTCTGGTATCTATCAGGGAGAAAGAAAAAATCTTATCTAACCTAGGAGAAGGACATTCCCCAAACCCCAGCCAGTCTTACTGATACAGGGCTGCTGGCGTCCCAGCCAGCTGGGCCAAGCTGAGGGGAAGACCAGACACCTCTGTTCTGGCAGTGTTGGTGTGGTGTTAACAGGCAGAGGAACCAGCGGGTTGGGGGATGGGGACAGCAGGAGGCTCCAGTAGTGAGAGGGCCTCAGTGTCTCCCTCTCCTTGCACTTGTGGCTGAACAGGGAACCCCACCCCCCATTTCTTAACCTGGCCAATTTCATGTAAGTTTCCTAGGCCTGGGAACAAAAGAGACTGTATTCATTCATTCTCCTTGCCTCAGTGGAAGGGGCTGTATCCATTCATTTGTTGCCAAGTCCTGGCCAAGTGTAACTACAAAGGACCCAGGTGACTATATATACCCTAAGACAAAGAGCCTAGAGAGGGAAAGCTAGGACTAGCTTTCTTCCCACTTGGGTTTTTCTCTCTGCCAGGAGCTTTGGTGTTTCTTTTCTGTATCCTTTTGTGTAATATAAAATCCTGTCTTATCACTGATCTGTGGTCTGTGGATTCATTCTTTGATTCACTGAGAGCAAGGACCTACTAAAGAAGAAATTCCAGTATCATTACCAAAAGTGATAGAAATGTAAAAATATGTGCCAAAGTCATAAATCAGGGACACAGCCCATCTAAAAGACTGAGATTTTAATCATAAGATTATATAGTGCTTCCTTTTTCCTCACATCTTTTTCCATACAAACAGAGCTTCAGTGCACTAACCGTGGGTCACAGCTGAAAGACCTATGAGGCACAGACTATTCACAGAGGTGCTCTTGAAGAAGTACAAAGAAAAGAAGAATACAAGAAGAATTTTAAATCTCTTTCATGTACAACTCACATTAAATATAGCTTAGCTCCTATCTAGATTCACTTAAAATATATAAAAGTCTTTTTACCTCAATTCTTATTACGTGATATGTAATACCAACTTTCAGTTAAAAACCCAAGGCTTGGTAAGAGGCAAGAAAGAACACAAGCTGAAAAGACAAAATGAACATCAGAACTAGACTCAGCTGTGACACAAATGTTGGCATTATCAGGGAGGGAATTTAAAGTAGCTAATAATATGTTAAAGACTGTAATGGAAAAAGTAAGCAACATGAAAGAATAATAAAAGAAACAGGGGCTAGAAATTTGGAATGCTATTTTACAAGGTTCCTGCACTCCTCTGAACCAGTGCTGAGTTACCTAAAAGAGTATTTAGAGTAGTTGTAAAGTCATATAAAATATTTACAGCTTTTAAAACAGTTTCTGACACATAGTATTATGTAAATTTTGTTATTTTGCTATAAATTGTATAATAGGGAAAATTATAGCTCTTCATGTAGAGCAGATTTTTAGATTAACATTATGTATATACATATATGTTATATACAAAATATTGTATACTATTGTGACATTATGTATATACATACATGTGCTATATACAAAATATTGTATACTGTATTGATACTCACTATGTATCTTGTGAGAAGACAGTGAGAAATCAAAAGTTACCTTTTGGGTACAATATATACCAATTGGTTGATAGGTTGCACTGATTTCACTGTGCAACCTTTCATGTAACAAAAAAAGCCATTTATACCCCCAAATCCATTGAAACAAAAATAGAATAAATAAAGTAAAATAAAATAATTATGTGTGTGTATATATGTATAACAAGTGCTTGATTTATAACCTATATTAAATAATTATTGTTATCCCTTCAGTTAAGAATATATTTAGGGTTCTGAAAAAAAATCAATATTTATATTGTTAATAATATCAGAGATGAGCAGGATTTAAAAATAGAAATGTACTTACATATGGTTTATTGTACTCTTTTCATTAGTATTTTTCTCTCTCTAAAATAAAATGACTTATCTATAATTATTTTATACAGCTGATACAAATGTCATAAGGAACAGTAAGACTTTGAAAAAGATGTATTACAAGTTAGTTAAAGGCTTAAGCTCTATTCTGTGATTTTTTTAAAAATAACATGTGAGATAAGTATGAATATTTTCATTGTGCAGAAGAGGTAAGTTCCCTAAAACAGCATAAATTAGTTTCTTTCTGCAGGGTTATAAAATTATAATGATTAAAAACAAAACCCAAATACTTGTTTTGACAGGTAAAGTTTAGTATTCAATTTGTTTTTCAACTCCTAGTGGTTTGTTTAGCTAGAGGTGGTTCAAATCCTTGATCATCATCCTTTTCATTTTCTGACAATAAAATGTTATCTTAATTAAACTGATGAACCCATCAATAGTAATCAATACATAATATATATCTATAGATAGATAGATAGATACATAGTCATGGAATTTGAGAGCCAAACCTGAAAATAAGAATTTTTTGTAGTAACGACATAAACTGCTACAGTTTTTATATGTATATTTTAAGTATTTACCCATTCATTTTGAAATACAGTAGTTTTACATGTGGCAGCGTGGCTCTATTTTTTGGTCCTAAGAGGCTAATCACTATTACATAAAGTGGAAATGATAATAAGGCTTATGCTAGTATATATTCTATTTAAAACATGTAATTTTATTTTGCTATCATTAGGTAACATACTACAAAAAAAAATTTAAATCTTAGAAAAAAATGTCTTGACTGTCTTTTTTGCTAAATGATAAGTGAAACCACCAGGAAAGATAAATTAGAGCCTCTGTTGGTCTTTCATCTCTAGAGATCTCCTCAGCAGACAGGAGGTGTTGATAAGTGCAACACTTGCTGCATCTTCAGTGTTCACATCAGAGCTATCAGCTGCTGGGCTGTGCTCACAAGAGACTTTAATCTTCTTGTGAGTCCTCATCAGTTTCTACCTCTTGTATTTGCTCTTCTCCCTGCCCTACACACCCTTCTTGATAGTTGTTTCCACTGGCTCCATATGATTTGTTTGCTGTCTGACAGTACTCAACTCACTGTGTATTCTGAGTGATTCCAATTTGCTTTTTTTTTTTTTTTTTTAAATGAAAATTAAAATAGCTTTTTTCAAATGAACACCTACTATATCCCAGGTTTTATGTTTGAACCTGTTGGATATTTTAAAAAATATGTAAATTATCTTCCCATTACTGAATACAAAACATAAAAATAACAAGCAAATCCTCCCTTTTTCCAATGCTAGGGACTTTTCTTGGACTGGAGAGTTCAAATCCTCTAACTTTTTCTACTCTATTTTTCTACTCTATTTTTAAAGTGATTGTAGGAAAGAATCAGATGTAAGAGTTGTATCATACCATTGGATTAGTTTAAGATTAAAGAAATAAAACATTTCTTCTAAAGTTACTCGTGAACCTTGGTTTAGATGAAGCTGATCATCAATGGAAAGGTGATTGTATGTATCCTTATACCATGTGTAGTATATTTTATGTTCACCTCTTTTGTACTTATTCCCTGAGCCATAATATAAAAGTGAGGCATAAATCAAGGAATTTTTTATTTGCAAAAATGTTAAGTGTTATTTCTCTGTGGGTGAACACAACTTTCACACTTTATGTTGTATAAAGAAGAAAATTTTCTTTCTCATTAAGGAGGACTATACTGCTTCCCCAAATTGATGTCAGTTCATAAGATTTTGTTCAATAATTATCGCTCAACTAGCTAAAGAAGCAAGGTAGGAGAGTCTCACTCACTATGTTGGTTCCTCTTCCTAGAAGAGGACTAGCTGACTGCAATTAGCCATCTTCAAGCATACCGTGAGGGATGCTTGTATGTGAGAGTTATCCACTTGTTCTTTTGCTTAGATTGTAAGGGCAGTTATAAGAAATAAGCCATTTTAGCCTTCTTCCTTTCCAACATGTTAAATTTCTCCAGAGAGTCTAAGAGAGCAGAGAGTCCAGAGAAGAGACAGAGTAAGGTTAAGAAAAAGAGCTTACCCTACCACTTATTTACTGCTCAATGTGTGCTATAAGTTAAAGACACACTGTATTACTTCATCTTCTCATGTCTAGTCATTTCAGAGCAGTCAGGTGCCATGTACATCATTCTAGAAGATAAATTCAGCCTAAACTTATAAATAAGATTTCATTGTTTTCATCTACTTAAGATATGAAAACAAAAATTCTTATTACTATATACTTCACCAAAGGTAATATTTTTGTTATGTTTTGTTTCATTGTGAAGGAAAGGGGACCATCTCTTCTCCCCAGATAATTTACTGAAAGATCAACTCAATATAAGGTAGATTAAAAAGAGAAAGGTTAATGACTTTAACCATTTACAACAGGCTTTTAGGGACCTTACACGTACCCACATGAAAATTTTTCAGTGGTTTCTAGAATTTGTAAGAGGCCAAATTTCACTGAAAGACAGAGGAGAGTGGGCTTCTGCCAACTGTAGTGACTGAGGAAAATATCATTGCTGTGGAAAAAAATGGTTTCCAAAACAATCAAGTGACATTTAAGGACATTGAAGTGGTACTACAGATTGGATTGCTGGCCATATCCAAAATCCTGTATGATTATCTTCAAGCCAGGAGAGTTTCTTCCCAATGGGTGCTTCATGCTTTGAAAGACAAGCAAAAGTACATCCATGTTGAATGATGTGAAGAAATAACTGATCATATTTGACAAAAGCAAGTCTAGACATGTTTCTGATGTCATTGCTAGTGATGGAATGCGGATTTACCAGTTTGTTCTAAAGAATAAGTATCAGTTTACAGTGGGGATTTTTTTTTTAAGATGCCCAAAGTGTCAAAAAGAAAATTCTGTCAGTTTGTACCTGTTCCTCATGAGATAAAAAGGACTTTTACTGCCCAGTAATACACAATATATACCTACTAAAAGTTTTGGGAAGCTTCAAGAATGATAACCAAAGATAGGACTGTGGTGTATGTACCATTTTGTGCCACTCACGCTGTCAAGATCATTCAGTTTCCAGAGTCCACAGAAGTGAAATTTTTGGCTCATCCTTCTTACAGTCTTGACTGGTCCCCCATGATTATTTCCTATTCCCTACAGCCAAAAATCGCATGCACAGAAGGAGGTTCTCCAACCCTGAAGAAGCTGTTCTGTTCATGCCTATGAAAGTGAGCTTATAGCACTTGAAGAAAATGAAAGTAAAGAGTGTTTTCAAACATGGTTTACAGAAATACAAAATTATATAGAATTTCATGGCAATTATTTTGAGAAAATATAGCAATAGAAATGATTTTACATTTCTTAATATTTATCTCAAAACTTTCATAGTACTCCTCATATACAAAAAATAGTCAAAATATCAAGGAGAAGGGAATACCCCCAAGCTCCTTTCACAAGGCCTATATCATTCTGACATCAAACTCAGAAAAATGCATGCAAGGAAAAGAAAACTATAGACCCATATCTATGATGAACATATATGCAAAATTCTCAACAAAATGCTAGCAAACTGAATTTAACATTAAAAAGATCATTCACCAGGATCAAGTGGGATTAGTTGTAGAGATACAAGGGTTGTTTAACATATGCAAACCAATGAATGTGATATATCATTACTGAAATTTCTCTGCTGGGTCATCAGTTTCAGAAATTTGAAGAATAAAATTCATGGGCTATCATAAGTAAGCAAAAGTACAGATTTTATTGATAGATGACACAGTCCCAAGAGGGAAATTTATCTCATTAGATACCTACATCCAAAAAATAGAAAGAGATCACATCAACAATCTAATGAATCATCTTGAAGAAATGGAAAAGGAAGAGCAATCTAGTCTAAAAACTAGCAGAAAATAAGAAATAACCAAGTTAAATCAGAAATAAATGAAATTAAAAATAAAACAATCATTCAGACAAATTATGACAGAAAAAATTGGTTCTTCAAAAATATTAATAAAATCAATAAACTACTAGCCAGATTAACTAGAAACAAGAAAGTAAAATCTTTAATAACCTCAATCAGAAATTAAAAAAAGGGTAAATAACAAGTGATACCACAGAGATACAAGAGATTATTTCTGACTACTACAAAAAACTCTGTGCCCAGAAATTTGACAGTGTGGAAGAAATAGAAAAATACCTGGAATCATACCATCTCCCTAGATTTAACCAGCAAGAAATAGATCTTGAATGGACCAATATCAAGCACTTAGGTTGCAGGAACAATAAAAATCTTCCAACAAAAAAAGAATCCCCGAACAAGATGGCTTCACATCAGAATTCTATCACACCTTCAAAGGTGAGCTTGTACCTATACTGCAGAACCTATTTCAAAACACTGAGAAGGAAGGAGCCTTCCCAATCATGTTCTATGAAGCAAACATTACCCTGATTCCAAAACCAGGAAAGGACTCAATTGAAAAGGAGAACAACAGACCAGTTCCACTAATGAATACCAATCCAAAAATACTCAACAAAATCTTATCTAATATATTGTAACTACACATTAAAAAAATTATACATGCGGCGGCAACTGTGGCTCAGAGGAATAGGGTGCCGTCCCCATATGCCAGAGGTGGCAGGTTCAAACCCATCCCTGGCTAAAAACTGCAAAACAAACAAACAAAACTATACATAATCATCAAGTAGGCTTCATCCCAGAAATGCAAAGTTGGTTTGCATTCAAATCCATAAGTATAAAATATTATATTAATGGAAGCAGAAACAAAGACCATATGATCCTCTCAATAGATGAAGGAAAGAATTTGAAAAAATTCAGCATTATTTTCTTTCATGAACACTTGAGATTAGGTGCATACATTGCACATTTCTTAATCTGGTTGAAGCCATCTATAGTAAGCCCACAGCTAACATAATACTGAATGTAATAAAACTGAAAGCTTTTCCACTTAGGACTGGAACCATTTAAGGATGTCCTTTATCATCACTATTGTTTAATATTGTCCTGGAAGTTCTAGCCAATGCAATGAAGCAAGAGAAAGATGTACAGGACATCCAAATGGGGGAACAAGAGGTCTAACTCTCACTCTTTGCTGCTGATGATATAATTTTATACATAGAAAACTTCCGAGACTCAACCACAAAACTCCTGGAAGTGATCAGGAATTATAGTAATTACTCAGGGCATAGAATCAATGTCCAGAAATCAGTAGTCTTTGTATACACCAATAAAAGCCAAGTTGAAAAGCAAATCAAGGACACAATTCCCTTCACAGTTGCTTCAAAGAAAATAAAATACTTAGAAATATAACTAACAAAAAAGGTAAAAGATCTTTTCAAAGATAATTATGAAATCCTATGAAAAGAAATTGCAGAAGACACCAACAAGTGGAAGAACATACCATGCTCTTGTCTGGGAAGAATTAACATTGTCACAATGTTTATTTTACCCAAAGGAATTTACAGATTAAATGTACTCCCCATTAAAATACCAACATCAACAAGCAAATAGTGCTGGAAGAAATGTATAATCACATTTAAAAGACTAAAACTGAACAAGCATCTTTCACCACTTACAAAAATTGATTCAAGTGGGTTAAAAGATTTAAATCTAAAGCATGAAACAATAAATATCCTCAAAGAAAGTATGGGAAAAACACTTAAAAGATACCAGCCTAGGGAAAGATTTTATGAAGAAGACTTCCATGGCAATTGCAACAATAAAAATAAACAAAAGGGATTTAATTAAACTGCAAAGTTTCTTTATAGCTCAGGAAACAACCAAAGCAAACAGAAAAGCTGCAGAATGGGAAAAAAATATTTTTATATTATGAATCAGACAAAAGCTTGATAACTAGGATTTATAAAAAACTCAAATTAATCAACAAAAAAAGACTCAACAATCCCATATATCACTAGGCAAGAGGCATAAATAGAACCTCCTCTAAAGAAGACAAATGAATGGCTAACAAACATATGAAAAAATGGTCATCATCCCTAATCATCAGAAAAATGTAAATCAAAACTTCCCTGATGGCTTGGTGCCTGTAGCTCAGCAGCTAGGGTGCTGGCCACATACACTGAGGCTTGTGGGTTTAAGCCCTGTCAAACTACAATGAGAACTACAACAAAAAAATTGCCAGACATTGTGGCGGGTATGTGTAATCCCAGCTACTTGGGAGGCTGAGGCAAGGTAATTGCTTAAGCCCAAGGGTTGAGGTTGCTGTGAGCTGTGATGTTACAGCACTCTACTGAGGGTGACACAGTGAGATTCTGTCTCAAAAATAAAACTAAATAAACAAACAAACAAACAAACAACTGCCCTGAGATATCACCTCACCCCCATGAGAATGGCCCACATCACAAAGTCTCAAAGCTTCAGATGCTGACGTGGATGTGGACAGAAGGGAACACTTTTATACCGCTGGTGGGACTACAAACTGACACAACCTTTTTGGAAGGAAGTATGAAGAATCCTCAAAGAACTCAAATTAGACTTCCCATTTGATCCTGCAATCCTATTACTAGGCATCTACCCAGAAGAGCAAAAATCCTTTTATCAGAAGGACATTTGCACTAAACTGTTCATTGCAGCTCAATTTACAATTGCCAAAATGTGGAAACAACCTAAATGTCCACCAAAGCAGGAATGAATTAACAAGCTGTGGTATATGTATACCATACAATACCATTCAGCCATTAAAAAGAGATGGAGACTTTACATCTTTTGTATTAGCATTAATAGAGTTGGAACACATTCTTTTTAGAAAAGGATCACAAGAATAGAGAAGCAGGGATCCAGTGTACTAAATTCTAATATGAAGGCAGTAGATGATTTAATACAAGGTGGGGGGTAGAGAATAAGGCAGCAAGGAGAGAGGAGGAGAGTGGGGGTGAGGGAGTCACAATATATAGCACATCTCTTGGGAGCTGAGCACAATTATAAGAGGGACTTTACCTAACAACCGCAATCTGTGTAACCTTATACTTTGTACCCTCAATGAATTCAAGACAATAATAATAAAAAAAAAATCAAATAAAAAGAAAATTTCAAATGTTGATGGATTTGATTATTACACATTGTATACCTGTATCTAACCAGTACATGTACCCTATAAATGTATACAACTATTATTTACCCATAATAATTAAAACTAAAAAAACTATTTTATAAAAAAGAAAAAGTCTGAAGACTATTTACACAAATTAGGAGAATGTGGCACAGGTGCTTGGATAGAAAATTATGTGAAAGTAATAAAATAGAATCCTGTCAGCAGAACAGTCATGCTAGGCCAGGGGAAACACCCCCAGAAAAAAGAAAAACAGAGAAATAAGGTGAGCAAGGTGGAATGAAAACAGTTTAGCTAGTTTACTTTTAACCCATTAGCTAAATTCCTTATCTGAGCAGCTCCTGCTTTTCCTATAAGCCTAGCCTTTAATGGATACAGCTTGTTAACACCCCTGATGGGTCTGTAAACACGCTGAAGAAATAATGATCACAAAGGAAGCTACAAACAAGGCCTGGCAAGAAACATTGACTAGGCTGTCCCCTGCTCAGTCAACAGTCAAAGGAAATACCAATTGTAGAGAGTTGTATTATGGCCAGGGAAGAGATTGAGGGAACAGCTTGAGCTCTGAAGTATGGGTAGGAGGGATTATACTCACTTATTACAGAGGAAGATGCCTCTGGCTGGAAATCAGTTGGAAATTCTTCTGTTCCACTGATTCTTCAGGGGAGATAATGCTGTTAGGGCATCTGCTCCACAGTAAACTAGTGAGGATTAACCTGCCTGAAGGAATCTGTGTGTGTGACCACAGACAAGAGGCTGCCCCCACACAAGGCTCAGGTTTCAGATTTCTCAAGGCTGCTCAGACTCTTTAAATGATTACAGATAGAATAAAAACTAACATGCTTACTCAGAGAAACTGCTTACATTTTTGTTTGCTTCCTCAGCTTCCTTCTGGGCTAAATGTGCAAATAGCCTTCAATATAAGCTGAGTGGAACAAACACTCACGGCCATTCACTGGGAACACCACAAACTAGCAATGGTCCCCTATGTTGCCCACCTTTGAAAACTCTATTCTGCTTTCTTGTCTCTTTGTCTCTCCCTGCTTCTAATTTTTCTTTTCTTAAGTTGATTGCTGCCAGTTCCAGAGGTCTTAAAGGACTCTTCCCCTGGGGCAGGACTCTGGCAGAATCCAGAAACAGATTTTCACTTATACTAACAGTAGACTTAAAGCATGTATAACACAGTGCTATAGATAAAGGAGAGCTTCTCTAAAAAAAAAAAAAAAGTTAATTTCATAGTCAGAAGAAAAAAATGATCATTGACATAAAATTCACACTATAAATAAAAACCACTTTGAGATGGATTATAGATCAAAATTCATAACAGAGGAAATATAGCTTCTGAAAGTTGATATAGAAGCACACCTTCATAATTTGGTAGCAGTTAAATATTGCTTCAACCTAACACAAAACGCACTAATCAGTAAACTATTGATAAATCAAATTATATTAAAATGTTATGGATTATATAAAAGATTACACAAAAATTATATAAAAACTGCATTTAAAAAAACATATGTTCATCAAGGCACTACTCATTCAAAGGCAAGCAAATAAGGGGGAGAAATAAGTATATGACATATAACTGGAAAGTTATTGTATCATGTGTATACACATATATGTCATATACATTGTGTACGTGTATATATACACATGTATTGTCTATATATATATATATAAATCTATAAACTTGCAAGACTATATAGATGATTTAATACAAACCTACATACATACATATATATTATATATATATATATATTATATATATACATAGGGGTTTGTTTTTTATATATTTATGTACATAAATGTATGAAAAATACAACATGATAAAAAGTAATCCAGATAAAGAGGCATACCACTAAATAAAATGTTCAAATGAGTATTAAATGCAAGAGAAGGTGCTATATCTTATTAGTCACAATAAAAATGCAATTTAAAACCACAATGTGGTAATAATGTTTTGTTAGTTGACGTGGGTGGTGATTACAAATGTGTTCATTTTGTGAAAAATTATTAAAATACATTTATAATTTGTTCACTCTGGAAAAAACGTGTTTATGAAATACATATTTACCAGTATTTTTCAGTTCTATTGTGTTAAGCTGAAAATGTTAAACAAAGCTTATGTGAATTTCTTCCATTTTAAGAAAGGAATTGGAGTTTTTGAATCTGATAAAAATAATTAAATAAAAACAAATGATTTAATATTTTAGAAAGTGAACTCAATACTATCAGGAAAATGGCTATTCAAATGCACAATTTATGCAAAAACATCTCATTTAAAGGTAGGATAGATGTTGAGAATTTTCCACTAGATACAGTAAAGATAAATCAATTGAAAAGGACACTTTTATTATTTGTGTAAGTGTATAAAAGGCCATTTACATTGCTTTATATTCCTGAAATTTGGGGGTTTTAAAAACATGTTTATGTTTATGGAACAAAGAGCCTAACTTATCCATAAATAATTTGTCTCTAACATGCTTCCCTTAATTTTATCAGCTATATAAATTCTTTTCCATAAGAGTTTTTTCAGGATGGTGATGATTTTAATTTGGGATAGTGCTACATTTAGATTAAGCATGTTAGAATTTCCCCTAGATAAGCATTTTTATCATTTTGGGATGGATTATTAAAACCACTTTCACATGCAGATGTTAGCTCTTAGAAAAGAATTTTTATCAAAATCTAAAATTTATGGGCACTTCCTAATTAGTACAGTTTAAAAACTTACATATCTTAAACATTTTCAGTTGGAAACTTTTGCTTTAGACATTGATGGGCTGTCTTGTTTTTAATCGACACTTCTGAAAAGGCTAGTAGGAAAAGCTGAAAAAAATATTCAAAAAAGAATTTGTAAGGCATATGTGTAGAAAAGCTACCAAGACAATAAAAACATGAAGGACTCAGATTCCAGAAAGTTCAATAGCCCAGTGTCAAGACAAACATTCATTGAGGATTCTCCCTTTCAGACAGCATTTCCCAACAGAAACATAATGCAAGTCATAAATGAGAGTCACAGATGTTATTCTAACTTTTTAGTAGCCACATTTAATAAGTAAAAAGTTATAACTAAAATAAACTTTGGTACAGTATTTTATTTAAGAATATACACAATATAACCTTTTTAACATGAGTATAAAGCATTATTAATTTGATCATTTGTATTCTGTGCATGTGTATATATGTGTTTGTGTGTGTACACATGTTAAGTCTTCAGAAACTGGTGTGCATTTCACAATGAGTGCATTTCATTTCAGCTGTATTTTAGATGCCTAGTAGCCATCTGTAGAGAGTATGAGACAGCACAACATTAAGGTGTTGCCCATTCTAAAGCTTTTGCAGAAAAGGCTAAGATCTTGAGCAGTTAAGTACACACTAAGAGACCGAGAAATTGAAATGTTAATGCAGAATTTTGTTTTAGAGATATCTTTCCTATATACATTTCTAAAGGAATAAGAGAAGAAATGGACTTCAGGACCTTTCTAGAAAGAAGGCCAGATAAACACTCAAGAGTTTCAGTCATAATTGATGAAGGGCTATACCTATGTGAAAGGGTAATCTATAAATAATCAAGGCCTATAAAAGCTCCAGGAAAAATCAGGTCAATCTTTGGATGGATTAAGATGATATATCACTATTTTGAGTGCATGTCAGAAACAAGACCTTTAGGTAGCAGAATAAATTAACCAGAGACTTAATTTTATTGCTAATTTTTTCATGAATGTTTCACATTTTATAAAAAAAATTAGACTTTCAAAAACGTAAGAATGGACTCAAAACCAAAACAACCATACAAGCTAAAATAGATATAGGTCAATCTATATCAAATAGAAATATGGTGGCTATCAAATTAGGACTTTTAAGTATACTGATTAATATATTCAAAAATTAACTGACAAGATTTGTAATTTCAACAGAGTGCTTAATCTATACAATAAGCAAATAAGAAATCTAGAAATCAAAAATACACTGAGGCTTCAATAGCACATTAAATGCTGCTGTAGGGAGAATTTGTGTATTGAAAAATAGGTCAAATGAAATGTGCAAACTGAAGCATGATGAAAAAGTTGCAAAATATAAAAAAAATGAAATTCTGAGATGTTATCACAAGATTCAAAATACATTAAAGCATTATGAAGAGAAGAGGGAACGATTGAAATAAAGTAATACCTACAAAGGTAACAGCTGAGAAATTTCCAATATTGCAGAAAAAGATGAAAACATAGTTTCAAGAAGGTATATGAATTATAAACATTATAAACTAAGAAAAAAAAGAACCCCCCACACTTGAGAATATTAGAATAAAACTTCTATAAAGATAAATTTTTTAAAAGTAATAGATGGGTATGTTTTGAAAATGCCTATGTGTTCCTAAGTATAATTACCAAAGAAGAAATTATAGTGTGATTAAATATATTTTAAACTAAATGTAAATGATAATTAAAATCTGGCCTATTAAGACTTACAATTTTTAGCTAAACGTAGACTTACATTAAGAACTAAACAAACAAACAACAACAAAAAAAAAAAGTAGAAAAATTGACCAAATAGTGTTTTAGTTTTCAATTGTTCTAAGAAGTTCCTAACCACTAAGCAGCCTTAACAACACAAATCTATTATTTCATAGTCCTGGAGGTCAGAAATCAGTGCAGGCATTAACTGTATTTTCTGGTCAGAGTCTCATTAGGAGGAAAATAAAGCTTAGTTTCATCTGAATCCTGGGATTCTCTTTCAATCTCATTGGTCATTGGCAGAATTCAATTCCTTCTAGTAGGTCTGAAGTCCACAATCTAGAAATTAACCACCGTTCCCTGCCACATGGTCCTCCTGTCAACATGATAGTTTCTTCAATGTCAGCAATTGAAAATCTCTCTGTCACATCTTTTCTTATAAGACTTGAGTAATAGGCAAGGACTACCCAGAATAATCCGCATTTTATAATTAATTCAAAATCAACTGAATAGTAGACTAATCAAAGTAGTAATACCATCATCTTTGCTCCCCTTGCTACATCACTTCTCTCACCTGAATTCAAACAAGGATTACATATTACCTGTACATCAGGGTGAGACATCTTAGTGGTAATCATAGAATTCTGTCTATTGTAGATGAAAGAATACATAACCAGGCCACTAGGAAAGTTTTAAGACAGACTATGTGATGGTCCATTATTTCACTTTCAAGAAATATAATTGATATCATTCTTTTTGAGTCACTTGTCCAAGTTGCAACTTGCTTGGCTTGTCAGTGTTTCTGAGAGGGCTTCCTTCCATCCAGGCAGATTTTACATTTCTGGATTTTTGTGCATCTCAAAAGTTTCATAAAGACCTATGTATTATCAACCACCTTTTTTCTAATATATTCTAGTATTTAGATAAAATGTGTAATATATTGAAAAGCATGGTTGGACAAAACTGATAAAGTAAATTTTAAAGTTGAAACATTTCTATAAATACTGTACCAATAAATTTTGTAATAATTTTTAAAAATGTTTCACAATAATCAAATCCCCAGCCAAGCTAATAGAGTAATAGTTATTCTTTAATATTTAGAAAGAAATAATATTCACATTGAAACTATTTTTAAAAATAGAAATAAGTTCTAAACTATATTTTTATACCAAAATAAACTTGAGCTAAAATAAGACAAGATTACGAAAATAAAAGATAATTGCATGACAATATTATTATTAGTATAGATATAAAGTGCTTGACAAAATATGAACAAATCAAATCTAGCCAGACATGAAATATGTAATGCATCATGACCAAGTTTGAATAATACTTAGATGAAACATTGGTTTATACTTGAAAATCAATCAGCATAATCCCATGCTATTTCATTTATTCTAAAGAAGAAAAACAATGTAATTATGATGGTGAATCATAGCAAAAATATGCACATCTACCATCAATTCATGATGAAAACGCACAGCACATGAGAAACAGAAGTTATCCTAGGTAAGTTCCCTACAAGAACCAAGAATCTCTGAGACAGAATTCATATCCATATAGTTTATTGAAAATCTGTTCTTCCAGAAAATATTGCTAAGAGAAAAAGAAAGGCTAAGGAAATGGACAGTAAAGATGAGTTACCTTGGTAAATCTTAGCTTTAATGTCCCACACAGATAGATTCCAGAATGTAAATAGCAAAACTGATTGTTCTCTCTTAAAACAAAATGGTCGGGCATTGATCATTTAGTTGTCTGCCAACAAAAAGAATGTAACCTTGAACATTTCTACAGGTCAGGAAGCCATCTTTAGTCAAATGGAATGCTCTGGAGAAGATCTCAGGAGTCACAACATTCACAGGAGCAAAATAGCATTTAGGCCATTTACCAACCATTTATTCTTGCAAGGAAACATCCTCAAGTAATAAAGAATGCCTGCAAAAAAACACCCTTCAGCAAACAGAATAATTAATTGGCCAAGTCATTTTAAGTTCTTACTTTGGCATCAGAAATGGGTTGACAATGCACTACGTTTTCTATTTTGTACAAGAATTCTAAGCTAATTATATATGAAAAAATATTTTATTGTTGTTTAGCTGTGGATGTATATACCATTGGGTACAAGCTTTTTATAGTTGCTAACTCTAATATTTTTCTAAATTATATTTCATGAAAATTATATCCTAAAGTAATATACAAACATAGTATATTTATTGGAAAAATATTTATCAAGTGTTAACAATAATTGAAAATAAACATTTAATATTATTTTTGGCAATGTATAATGACAAAACAAAAATTTTCCAGAAATTTATACACACACCTATATACACATTACCTTTGTGTTTGTCTATGATTATGTGTGTATTTCTCCATAGGTTTTTAACTGCTGATGAAAAATAAATTGTTATTATTATTATTCTTTATTGTGGACTAATGCCACCAAGTAAGCTACAGTATCAATCTTTAATAATATAAGTTTTAATACAATTTTATTAAATTTTTCCAACATACATCAGAATGTTATTACTATACTTTTTAAAACTAAGGAAATTAGAAAAAGAAGCATCTCTCATTCAAATCTATACTGAAATATATTGACTTACTTTTACATTTTAATTTTCTTGTTAAAACATATGTTTTGCACACATGATACAAAACTGAAACACCAGACTGAAATGATATTGAAATTAAGCCTAGGTTTATATTAAAAATTTTTCACTAAGTTGATGATAATTCTGAAAATGTAGGATTATATCTCATGTGATATCTGAAATTCCTTAGATAACTAAAAAATGACAAGCTAGAAGACTATGCTACACAATATATTTAAATAAGACAGAACATTCGATTAAATAAAATTTCAGGTTTCTCTTTGTGGATATATGATATGTGAATACACACATATGTATACATGCATATATGTATTAATATATGTATATATACATAACTGCACGTAGACATATAGACATATATATATATATCAATATATATGCATTTTAAGGAAATGATTGAATATTGCTACCAATTATTTACTTCAAAAATTTTCTAGCTACACATGATTTAAATAATATATTTGAGACAGTATAAGCAGAAAAAATTAAAAAATATATAATTAAGTATAATATTGTTGGGGACCAGCCCCAAACTACACGGTGAGTTCTTTCCCAATGACTGACGGAGACTAGAGGATGAGGGAAAATGAACAGTCAGGAAACAAAGTAAAAGATTTTTTTAAGAGCTGGGTTGGTGGACTGACTACCTCTAAGTGTGAAGACCTGTGGCAGCCTCTAGCTCTGGGCTAGCTTCGTTATTATTACATTCATTAAATGGGGTGGGGAGGTTGGCTGGGGAGGCTAAACCCTTACATCATGGTTCTTGCTGGGCTTGCATTTCCTAACCAAACTATTTCTTCAATTAACTACCTTAATTGCACTGATTTACTTCTTCCTTTTATCACTCTGAGTTATTTTTGATCCTAACACAAACAGAGCCTGGAACAGGAGCATAGTCCAATGAAGAAAGTCACAGCCAACCCTAATTAGACCACAAACACAAATCTGAAGATGAGCAATTAACCCTCTGGGAGGCCTTGTGAGCAATCTGGCACCTGGTCATACTGAGAAATGGGAGGTGAGGCTTTTTCTGTCCTACCCGAGATCAAAGTGCTTGTGCTGTTTCCTGCCTGTTTGCCTTCTCTGATAAATCTTCCTAACCCCCTGTGCTCACTCCCTCTGAGAAAGCAGTCCCACCTGCATGAGCCTAGCCTCTCAATGCTCAGAGACCTTGGGGCTGAGTTGTGCTGGGGGACTGGTGAAGCTCCCGCAAGATAGTCTCCACATTGTAAAGGGCCAGGCTTCAAACTGTCACTCTTGTAACAAACTTTGGATTTCTCAGTATTGATATTGTACTCTGAATGTGCCCATGCTTTTCTCTGATCCAATTCTCTCCTGTCTCTGTTTCTTTTGCCCATCATCTGCAGTCATTTTATTAATTCCATTCCTAATTTACTTATAGTAAATAATTAACTTATTTCAATCTTATTAAATAACTATTTCTAGCAATGCAAGCACATAAAGAGATTACTTTTCCCTTAAGTACCCACTTGTTCACTTGCATAACATGTTTCTTATTGTTGTATAAAAAATTACTACAAATGGTAATTTCAAACAATATACTTTTTAAAAAGAAGTTCTATAGATCAGAAGTCAGAAAACAGAAAGGGTTGACATCGAGGGGTCAGCAGTCTCTTTCCTTCAGGACGCTTTCTGGTCTAATTTATATCTTTGCCTTTTGCAGCTTCTAGAGGCTCCATGCATTCCCTGGGTCATTTCCCCTTTCTCCATCTATAAATCCAGCATCTTCTATTCTTTCTGACCTCTGATTCCATCCTGTCCCACCCACTCTCTTTCTGCTTCTTTCATCAGATCACCTTTCGTGTCTGTGATTCTCTTATTTATCTCTTACAAGCATTTTTATGAATGCAATGACCTTAATAATTAAGGATAATCTTCCCACCTCAAAGTCCTTAACTTAAACATATCTGTAAAATCTTTTTCAGTGTATGGTGATATGTTCACTAGCTCTTGGGATTAAGACATAAACAACTTTAGGGAACTCCATTATTCAGCCCACGATAGCTATATTATAAATACCTTGGAAAAAATTATGCCAAATAGAAAATATCAGTCCTATGAAAAAAAGTATCTATCAAATGATAATGCAAGAAATAAACTTCCTGAAAATGGTGTATTTTCTATGTTAATGTTAACCTTATGTCAATTTGTGTAGAATGATAGAAACCTACCTTATAGTTTTTTTAATGAACATGCTGAATTTCTGAAAAAATTCCTAAAATTAATGTATTAAATTAATTAAACTGAGTGAGGTAAATTAAAAAAAGTGATACATTTAAAGAATCCAAGCAAGCTCAACAAAAATACCAGCAAGTTATTTTTCAGATGTCAAAAAAAAAAAATTATATGTAAAAACAAAAGTTCAGAATAGCTAATACAACATTAAAGATGAATAAAGGTGATGCTATCTGATTATAAGTCTTACTACAAAGGTTTATATAGTTATCATGTAATAGGAATAAGAGTCTGAAAAAGGGCAAAAAATTTTTTACCAGTTGTCTATTTAAAACCTCTTACCCTTTTTGAAGAACTAAAATCTACATTCCTGCCTGAGGCCAAGAGTCAGAGGAGCAGAGAGTATTCTTTGTTCTTTGTTTTCTAGTATCTTAAACCATAGGAGACAGCTCAACAGAATTATCTGGACAGAGATGACAATCTTTCTTCTCTGAGATGCTATAGACTGAATCTGAAAGCCCCCTTTTAAACCTCTGTATTTCTCCTTAAAGAGAAGACAATGGTTCTTTA
The DNA here is from genome assembly GCA_963574355.1 of Loris lydekkerianus. Taxonomy (NCBI): domain Eukaryota; kingdom Metazoa; phylum Chordata; class Mammalia; order Primates; family Lorisidae; genus Loris; species Loris lydekkerianus. Next base: position 44,328 of record CAUYPK010060213.1, on the reverse strand, counting down.
AATTGAAAGTTTGCCACCCTCCTCATTTGCCAGCAAATTAATCAACTTGTCTTTCCTTTTCCTCAAACCACTTATCCTTGTTCTTCATTTGGCTTCAGAGACAAGAAAAGAACATTTGTTAACAATCAAGGCAGTGGTATTGGCAAAAGAAGAGACAAGTAGATCAATGGAGAGAATAGAGAGCCCAGAAATAGACCCATGCAAATATAGTCAAATAATATTTGGTAAAGAAGCAAAGTCATTTCAAAGGAGAAAGAATCATTTTCAACAAATAATGCTAGAACAAGGGACATTCACATGCAAAAAGTGAGTTGGGACACAAACCTTACATCTTTCAGAAAAATTATTCAAATGAAGGAATCATAGTTTAAAATGTCTGCCAATGCAAAACTAAAGTAACTAGAAGATAAAATAGGAGAAAATCTAGATGACTTTACATTTGGCAATAATGTTTCAAACACAACATCAAATTCACTACAAATGAAGTAAAATAATTGATACGCTAGATTTCGTTAAAATTAAAAACTTCTGCTCTGTGAGAGACACTGTTAAAAAGGGGACTAATAAAAACATCCCACAGGTTGTGATATAGTTTGGATATCCCCCCCCCCCAATTCTCATGTTGAAATTTCATGTCCAATGTTGAAGGTGGGGCAACACCCCTCCAAAAGGTGTTTGGATCATGGGGGGCAGATCCCCCATGAATGGCTTGGTGCCTGCACAGCAGCAATGAGTACTTGATCTATTAGTTCACAGAAGAACTGGTTGTTTAAACAAAACATGGGCATCCCTACTTTTTCTCTGATTTCCTCTTTCATCATGTGTCATTCTGCTCCCCCTTCATCCTCTGTGAAGCCCCTTATCAGAAACAGAAGAGAGGGGGGAGAGAGAAGCGGGAGGGGATTGGTGTGATCCCACTTAATGGGCACAATGTAAGGGTATACAGCACACCTCCTGGGTGCAGAGTATAACTGCAAGAGGGACTCTACCTGACAAATGCAAACATTGTAACCTAGCTGTTTGTACCCTCACATTAATCTGAAATTTTTTAAAAATTAGAAAAAAAAATTCAGAAGATCTATTTTTATGTTCTAATATTTAGGCTTTCTTTCTTTCCTCCTCCTTCTTTTTTTTTTTTTTAATCAACAGGCAGGATCTTCCCTTCTAGTTCAGTGTTGGGCCCTGCCATGTGCCTGAGGCCTAGTGCAACTTCCCGAGCCTGACTAGAAGTAGATCCATTGAGCTACTTCAGCTTAGCAATGACTCAGCAAGGCCCTGCCTGAAACTGCCTCTACCTAGATGCAGCCAATGTGGTACCATGCCATTGGCCCAACCCTGTCACGCATCTCATCCCCCACCTCCTTTCCCCGCCCCTTTCCCACGCTCTATATAAGCGGCTGCTTGATGCAGTAAAGTTGAGTTCCTGCTTCAAAGGACTCCCGGCTCTGTGTGTTCCTATTCGGGCCGCTGACGCTCACCATCCCGCTCAGCCCGGGGGACAGAGTCAGGCTGGCCCTACTCTCCCCTCTTCTGGACCTGCTGGACAGCCTGGCAGACTGGTGCCCCGTGTGAGGAACGCCACTTTCACTTTTTGTCCTGAAGTTTGCTGATGGGTCAATCAATCTGCCGGTGAGTGTACTCCATAAATTATGGGGAAGTCCAATTCCAAATTTGACCCTGCTTTGGAATCCCTTAAAATCTTAAAAGCAGAGGACTAGACTTCTCAGATAGTCAGGCCCTTCAAGCCTGGGAATGTTTACTTAAGGTCGCACCCTGGCTTCTGGAGAGCAACTTCTTTGACTGGGACACCTGGGATAGGGTTGAAAGATTAATCAGAAGAGCACATATAGAAAGGGGGGAGATTCCCCCGCTTGGGGCACTCCCTACTGTATCTACCTTAAAGGGCTGTTTTCCCCTCATTCCCCCCAAGAAAACAAAGGGAGCATAAAACCTGAGAGAAGCAGAGAATAAAAGTTCCAAAGCAGAACCAAGCCCAGATCAGACCCCTGAGTTGGCGGGCCAATGTGGTCCGCTGAGTCAAACCAAACCTCTCTACCCTTTTGGGAATCCTCCAACTAATCCTTTCCGGGCCCCCTTTGCACCTCCACCATATGGTGGAGAAAGCGGTACTGAGGCCAGAGCTACCAACCTTTTTCCGGTTAATAATCCCGGAGGTAATCGGCCTATAGCCTGGTACCCCTGGGAGCCTCAGGATCTCAAAGATCTAAAAAAGACAGTTTCTGAGGATGGCCCTAACTCACCCTGGGCAGAAACCATACTTGAAGGGCTAGCGCACCAAGCATGCATAGCCCAAGACTGGAAAGAACTAGCCAAAGCGTTACTCCCGGGCCCCCATTCCTTAAGTGGATGGCCTACTTCCAGGAGGAGTGCTGTGTTCAGGGAGAATGTAATCAGAGTGCCCAACCTCCCATACCCATAACTTATGGCATGCTTTATGGTACGGATGATCAATTTTCCACTGGTCTCCAGCAGGCAGCCATTCCTGCTCCTTACTGAGATCAGGTCAGAGCCAGTGCGCTAGCTGCATGGAAGAAATTAGATGAGGGCCCCACTGAATCCCCCATAGCGGGAATCAATCAGAAACACACAGAGGACCTCTTCACTGTTATAGACAGAGTCCAAAAAAGCCTAAAAAGAAAGTTCCCTGCTGGAGACTTACGGGACTGATTTGTCTGTTCTTTAGTTTGAGATGGCATGACCACCGATTGTAAGCTCGCCTGCACCGCGTTAAGAAGCCAGGCGATGGAGAGGTGGATCATAGCTACCCGAGACGTCGGTTCCAGTCTTATCAAGCAAGGGTGATGGTTTCAGCACTTCAGGCAGACTAATTTCCTACAAACATGGAAAATTTCACACTCCACTGGCATACCACACAACCCCCAAGGTCAAGCTATCATTGAAAGATTCAATCAAACCCTTACGGGTCAATTACAAAAAAAAAAGGGGGAGTCTATACCCCCTCATGATCAATTGAAAAAGGCTCTATTCACACTAAATATATTAAATTTTTCCAAAGAAGATCCACACTTATCTCCCTTTCAAAAGCATTGGTCTTCATCGGTGACCTATAGTTCCATCTGGGTCCGGTGGTGAAATTTGCTTACGGGAGGGTGGAGAGGACCAGACCCACTCCTTATAGCAGGGAGAGTTTTCGGATGTGTTTTCCCTCAAAATGAGAAAAAACCCATTTGGGTTCCAGCAAGAGACCTTAAATACTTGCCCCAACAAGAAGGGATAACCTCAATTTATCCAGGGGGTCTAACGCCCCTGAGAAGTGTCTTTCTACTACACCCCCAGAAGGAACCTCCAATGAGGAAGCAACTGCTTCCACTGTTGATGATGCTAATGATGTTCACACCCCCCAGTGACAAGGGAATGGACGACCCCAATGCTATCCAGGGTCTAATAGCATCTAGAGAGGCATCTGTTTATTTTTGCAGAAGTGCTGCTTTTATGCCAACAGATTTGGGATCATGCAAAACAAGATCAAAACACTCCAAGAAGATCTAGAAAAGAGAAGAAAGGAATTTTAGAAAATCCCCTGTGGACGGGCCTACATGGTTTTTTACCCTACCTTCTTCCCCTGACCCTTATTTACCCTTATGTTAGTTATCACCTTACAGCCCTGTATCCTTAAAAAAGGTTAGAGGCAATTAAATCAGGTCGAGGTCCGATATCACCAGCTCATTAACCAAGAATCTAACTATTATTCTTAACCGCCCTCCATAGCACTGATGACGGGTAAGATCCCAAAACTGAGACAACCTAAGACAGGATATGGAGAGACCGCACAGTAGATTACATTCATAGAACCCAAAGACGGGTAAGATCACTCTGCATTCAGTCAGCCTAAGACAGGGACTAAACTGTTGACATTTGTATCCCCATGACGGGTAAGACTGAAATTGCAAGAGCAGACAACCTAAGACAGGGGCTATGTTTTTCTGCCATACAAAAAACAAAAGAGGGAATTGTTGGGCTCTGCCATGTGCCTGAGGCCTAGTGCAACTTCCAGAGCCTGACTAGAAGTAGATCCATCAAGCTACTTCCACGTAGCAATGACTTAGCAAGGCCCGGCCTGAAACTGTCTCTACTTGGATACAGCCAATGTGGTAACATGCCTTTGGCCCAACCCTGTCATGCACCTCATCTCCTGCCTCCTTTCCTCACACCTTCCCCACGCTCTGTATAAGCGGCTGCTTGACGCAATAAAGTTGAGTTCCTACTTCAACAGACTCCCGGCTCCGTGTGTTCTTGTTCGGGCTGCTGACGCTCACCATCCCTCTCAGCCCCAGGGACAGAGTCAGGCTGGCCCTGCTCTCCCCTCTTCTGGACCTGCCAGATAGCCCAGCAATTCAGGTTACCAGGTTTCATTATTCCCTTAAGACTTGGTTGCAAACATTTTTATTGACATGTGCTTTCATTCACAATGAACACTGACACAACTTAGGTTTAAGACAAATTCTTCCTTTTCAGTTCTACTTCTACAATTTTGCAACTTTACTTAATCTGAATTTACTGATGAGGACATTTATTTTAATCTTTGTTCATGTTGACTAGGTAATTTGAGGAACATTTAAAATACATACATAACAGAATTTTCAAAATCAAAATTGTATTTTTCATTAGGCAGATAATAAAACTGGCTGGGAGTAGTGGCATGCCTATAGTCCCAGCTAGTCCAGGAGCCGAGGTGAAAGGTTAGCTCAAACCCACAAGTTCAAGTCCAACCTGGTAACAAAGTGAGAATCATCTCAGAGAGATAGGATTATGCAGCTAAGCAATGCATATTTAAATAAAGAACATTATACTCTGTGGATTCAGAAAGAAAAAAAAGTATAGAAATTGCTTTGAACATTTTTTCCACTTTGGCAGTTTGTCTTTGAAATGATGAGGAGCTTCTTTTAGCAGTTAACCTTTAAGAAACTGATCTTCATTCTGTTTGAAGAATTTTTTGATTATAGTTAACAGAAGATGTGTTGTAGGTTACCATAAATGGCATTACGTCATAAGACAACATAGCTGCCCAGAAATGTCATTTCTGAAAAATAAAATTGACCTTACCAAATAGATAAGAAAGAATTCATCTTTTAAACAGTGAATTTCATTTGAGCTATATGTTTTTGTAGTACAAATGGGGGCAAAGTCAAATGCATTTATTTTAACAAGACTTAATGAGAAAGGCCAGGAGCAATGGCTCATGCCTATAATCTTAGCATTCCAGGGGACTGAGGTCAGTAGGCTGCTTGAGCTCAGGAGTTCAAGACCAGCCTAAGCATGAGCAAGATCCTGTCTGTAAAAACATAGCCGGGCATTGTGAAGGGTGCCGGTAATCCCAGTTACTCAGGAGGCTGAGGCAAGTTAATCATGTAAGCCCAAGATTTTGAGATGGCTGTGAGCTATGATGCCATCCATGTCACACAACCAAGGGCCAAAATGTAAGACTCTATCAGGGCACAGGACTGGCCAGGTCTTGTGCCAGCTTAACTAGGTGCCGGACATTGACCGCTAAGCTACTTTGCTCAGGAACAATTTCTCTTAGGTGCCTGATGGCTATCTACTTCAGCTAGAGAGAGAGAGAGAGTAAAGTAGTCTTAGAATAGATATTTTCTTAGTCTTTAGTAGGGCTTGAGGATCTTCAGCAGAGAGACCCCATCCTGTCATTCTGCAGGACAGATGCCAGTCTATCCTCTATAGGTAGGAGAGGAGACAGAGTCAGAGTCAGAGGTCTGTGATAGAATGCGCATGCTCCCGACTGCCTTCTCCTCCAGCCTATACTATAAGGCTGACCTCATGCCTCTCAACACCACAGGTGTAGAGACTGCCAATTCACCACTGCTCTCATCTCCCGAGCTCTCATGCTTGTTAGGAGCGCTAAATCCCTCTCCAAGCCCTTTCCACCAAGGTGTTCCATTGTTGAGCTATACAGGTATTTCTTATAACTCTCAATCCTTCTAGCCATAGGCTATATGGGCTGCTACAAGACTCTGCTTCAAAAAAAAAAAAAAGAAAAAAAGATTTAATGAAGAAATGATTTTATAATCTATAATTTATTGAGCAATGAATGGATTATAAAATATAACCTTTATACTTTCTCACCTACATTCTGACAAGAGCCAAATTTTTAATGGGATGGCATAGTCCAGGGATGTCAAGGAACAAAAAAAGGAAATGAACTACACAGGAGAGAAGTGGACCCAGTAAGTTTCTTGTGGAGAAGAACAACTAGAGATGCAAAACAGCCTCGGGGAGCTCTAGGGCAGGGAACAGGTAGTGTTCTTATTCAAGTGGGTGTAGCATAGAGATGGAGAGATGAGGGCAGACAGAGCTCCCTTAACAAAACCTGTCATAAGGGCAGGAGACACCCACACAGCAGAATTGTTACTTACCAGTGACAGCAGGACTGAGCCCTGAACTCAGTAGGAAGAAAGACGTAGAAGGAAGCATGAATACAAATTATTTATTTTTTGCCTGCTATGTGCTAAACATTGGCCTGAGTACTTTGCAAAAGTTTTTTTTCAGTTATTTTGTCAATGATTCAAGGATTTATTTATACATATTTTTGGTTAAAATTGTTTTTAATTAAGAAGTTCAGACAGGGCTTGGCACCCATAGCTCAGTGGTTAGGGTGCTGGCCACATGCACTGGGACTGGTGGGTTCCAACCTGGCTGGGGCCTGCTAAGCAACAGTGACAACAACAAAAACATAGCCAGGCATTGTGGTGGGAACCTGTAGTCCCAGCTACTTGGGAGGCTAAGGCAAGAGAATCATTAAGCTGACGAGTTTGAGGTTGCTGTGAGCTGTGACATCACAGCAGTCTAGAATGCAACATTATGAGACTCTGTCTAAAAAAAAAAAAAAGAAGCAGCAACTCACAGAGTGTAGGGGTTCCTTTGTTTTTGTTGTTTGTTTTTCCTCAGTTTCTTCACTGACAGTAGGTGAAACTTAAAGCTGCTTCTGTGGGTTTCCTCCTTTGCCCCCACCTACCCAAAGCTCCCCAATGGCAAGACTGTGCCACAGAGTCCTTGAGTGCCTCTAGTAGAGCTCGGCCCGTCCATTTCTCCCTCCTAGGAGTAACTTGCAGGAGCACAGGTCACTGTGCAGCAGTAATTCTTCCTCTGACTTCCATTTGGCTCTAGGCTATTCGCCGAGCTTCTGTTGCAGGGGTAACTGCCTGTAACAGATGCCAGTCTGTCCCCACCACTAAACATGGGGCTTACTAGCTGGCCACTTGCAATGATTTTTTTTGGTCACTACACTGGAGAGAACAAAATCATATCAAGAAGGTTCTCCTGTTTGCTATTAAGGCTTAGGTACAAAATGAAGGTCGTAAATAAGGTTAATATGACATGAATAAAACACAAGAAGCCTTACTCATTCTGAAACCAACGACATTTTGAAGGAAGAAGAAAACAAATTTCCCCTCTGGACTTGGTCAAAAGAGGGATGTATATTACTGAAGTGTAGGGAACTTTGTGGAGAACACCTCTGCACCAAATCTAGTAAATATCATCCTTTGGTCTCCTCCTCAGGTCATCCTGTGGCACAACTGTAACAAAATAATCTCATTTAGTGTTATTAAGTCCCTGTCATTCCCCCTCAGATATTTTAATGAGGACATTTAGAAAGCAAATAACTTGAAAGTCTCAGACATGACTGAGTTTAACGTGCAAGGTGGTAATTCCCAGTAGAAGCTAAAAGTGGCCCATCTTGGCAAAGGTTCCTGATTAAGGACACTACAGATATTTGGGGCCAAATAATTACTTATTTTATGGACCTCCTCCTATGCATGACACGTTATTTAACACTCTACTTTTAGGGACTGAATTTGTATGTATGAATTTATATATACATGTATTAATATAATGAAGTTTAGAAAGCAGTACCCCAAAAATGAAGGGCTCAGAAGTGAGAGTTCTTCTCTAAACTTCTCCTATCTTCCTGCCTCTCAGTCCCACTCCTCCCTAAAGTTAGCTTCCCATGAGACCCACATTCCAGAGAGGGCCCTGCCTCACACCCAGAAGGAAGGAATAATACTCAGAGAGTCCAAGAAGAATCCAGGCAGAGAGGCTTTGCTGGGCTTCCCCACTATTAGTTTAGATCACGCCCCTTTTGTCTAGTTATATTTTTACATGGCTGTCCATATTTTTTGAACTTTAGTGTAAGAATGGACAATTTTCTCTTTATCTTTGGGTCTTAAATCTGAAGACTCCTATGTATACACATTAATTAAACTTATATGTCTTTCTCTTATTAATAAAGCTGCACCAGGTCAGTGGAATTTTCAGTGAAACTTTAGAAGAACAAGGGTGTTTTCTTCCTACAAATATGTAAAGGTTCTGCTCAATATACACACACAAAAATAAAGGTTAGAAAGTATCAATGTTGAAATTGACTGCCCAGGAAGAAGTAACAAAGGGTCAATCAGTTACCAGCACAAGATAATTTAACCTACCTAAATTTAGACTCTCCACCCCTGTATATCCACAGGACCTTTGAGAAAAATTGATGGAGAAAGGGATATAATGACAAAGATTTTTTTTCCCACCTAACAACATGGAGCACTTTTTAACTCTAAATGTGCAGAATAAAACATTTATATTTCTTCTACCCATAAAGTAAAATCTCTCTGTTACTGCCCAACTGGGTCCCTCACCTACCACACAGGAAAGGCCAATATGCTGAGACAGCAGGTGTTGGGGTGGAGAAAGAGTTTTATTTTTCAAGGCACCAGGTGAGGAGATGTGAATAATTTTTCAAGTCTATTATCCTGAGAATTTGGAGAAAGGGGTTTTATTAAGATAGTTTAGAAAAGGGCTAGGTAATTAGGTTGTTATATTGGCGGGGGATAAACTCAGAGATTATCTTCTTCTGTTGGGAGATTTTCTGGATAGGTTCTTGAGGCTATTGGAACCATTCCCATATGTATCCAGGTCCAGTTGGTATTAGTAGGTCCCCTTGGAATGCAGAGTTTGAGAAATACTTCAAAGACCAGTCTTAGGTGCTACAATGTCATTGTTATCTACAAAAGCACAAATCTTTGCACTTCCCAATAGCAATGTTATTTACAGAAGTAGTGAAGGATGCCACAGATCTCGCATCTATCAGGAAGGATAGTGCCATTAGCAGTGAACAGTTAGAGCAGTAAGGAAGTTAGGAAACTATGGCTGGTTAACTTCTGACTATGTCCACACTTTTATAAAAATCAGACTTTAATTACTATTTATACCTTATGGCTCTGCAGTTTCATCATGATTAAGACAACATAAGTTATTGCACTATCAGTAGTATCTAGATAAGATGTAAACAAAGTTTTATAGAAATGTCACTGGGATTTCTCAACTGGGTCCTTGGTCTCAGAAATTGAAGAATGAATTCACAGACCACTACAAGTAAGTGACTGGACATATTTTATTGATAGATAAGAGTAGAGGACAAACAAAGCCTCTAGCACAGTGGAGGGGATCCCAAGTAGGTTGCCAATTTTGATTCTCTGTCTAGGGTTTATATATGGTTTCTGCTTCCTGGAAGGCAAGGGTGTTTGGGCAAAAGGAATATATTTCTAAACTGTATCACAGCCATTGGTTTCAGAGTCCTATGGGCAGAAGATAATTTAAGAACTGCCATTCTGTAGGAATGTGGTTTTGTTTGCTGTGTTCTCTTCCTGGGGAGTGGTGGTTTTGATGGAACATTGATCAAACTCATTTTCAAGCCGGTTTAGGCCTAGAAAATGGAGCTCATGTCCAGCCCGAGGTGATGGGGACCTGCATCAGAAACATAACCCATTCATTTCTTCATGTATTATGCCATAAAGACAGAGAGTTAAATAGCTGAAAAGGGGACCGGAGAGCCGATAAAACCAAATATTTATCATCTTGCCATTTATAGACAATTCGGTTATGCTTCATAACAAGAAGCCCACAAATATCAGTGACTTAATGCAATAGGAATTCACATCTTGCTAATGCTACATGTCTATTATATATTGATGGAAATGATGTTTCACATGGCTGATAATAAATCTGTTGATGGAGCTCAAGCTTCACAATATATGACCTGTGTTTCCTTGAATGACACAGGTAAGAAAGAAAAAGCTAGGGTGAGGGGGTTGCATAATGGGTCCTAAATGCTTCTGTCAGAGAGGACATAACATGCTCTCATTCACAGTCCATTCCCAAGGACTAGACACAGAAACTGGCCTACCTGAAAAGAATAGAAAATACTGGTGAACTCATGTATTTTTAGTGAGTAGTAAAGGCCTTTGTAAAAGTTACAATGAACAACAACAACAACAAAAAAGACTGCAGCTAGGTTTTGCTGCTATTTCTGTTGATATTGTAGGCACCAAGGGAAAACTCTCTTTGCCCTTTAGGTAGAGAGATGATTGCTGGGACTATTGCAATTAATAAAGAATACCACTCTAGAAATAAGTAGCTTTTGGTATATAAGAAAGTAGCTTTGTTTATAAAAGAAGTAAAGATTTTAGTAGGGGTTGTGATTTGTTTCCACCACCCTTCCACTAATAAGCTTTGTCTTAATTTTGTAGAGCCTTTTCATGTCTTTGAATAAACTCTGAACACTCTCAGACACTCCTCTCTGCTTAGAAGGGGTCAACTGAAAGCCTTTGGCCAGGGCACTCCCTCGGGTGGCTTGAAGGGCCTCCCTGGAATGTATGTGGATGGATGGTTCATGAGGGTGACAAGCAGGATTTTCTCTGGCTGTTTTTTTACAAGGGGCAGTTGCTTTAGTAGTGTAAATGTCCTAAGCCAGACATGTATGCCAGCCATACTCATCCATTTTTGTGGCTCTGTTTTCGTTAGTGGTGCATCTTTCAATCCTTTGTCTGACCACCCAAGAACCTGCTGTTTAAAATTCCAGTACACTTTCATCCTAAGGATTTGTTCTGGAAAATTTGGATTCAGTCACCACACTCAAGGATCCAGAAGGCCACGTATGGCCCCATGGCTGCAGGTCCCCACCCTCCTATATTTTTCTAGGAGCTTCCCTCTTTTTCTTTCTTCCTTTTTTAAAATCACTTAACATAACTGATCATCATATGGTCATCTTCTTTCTAATCACTCCCACAAATTTTTATTTTATTTTTATTTTTATTTATATTAACAAAGTCTCACTTTGTTGCCCCAGGTAGAGTGCTGTGGCGTCATACCTTACAGCAATCTCAAACACTTGGTCTCAAACTATTCTCTTGCGTCAGCCTCCTGAGTAGCTGGGACTACAGGCACCTGCCACAACACCCGGCTATTTTTAGGGTGGTCTCTCTCTAGCTCAGGCTGATCTGGAACATGTGAGCTCAGGAAATCCACTCACCTCGGCCTCCCAGAGTGCCAGGATTACAGGTGTGAGCCACTGTGCCCAGCCATTCTCACCAATTATTTTATCCATTTAGCTACAATTAATGACAATAGCCCATTGATCCTTTTAACTATATCTTAGACCAATGACATTTCATGAGGTCAGGATTCATATGTGCAATTGTACAATGGGATATCCTTATTTGGATATTGAACATGTTACTGAATGAAGGGGGTCAGGCTACTTATTACTGTCAGCCAACAGGCAGAGATGGGGATAGGTCCACCAAACTTTATTTAACAGAAGGCTGGGAGTCTGGAGAACAGTGAGAATAGCTCTCCAAGGCTGTTCTGTTCTTCAGTTTCTAACATTATAGTTTTATACATTTGAGTTCAAAGTGAAGACCATGTTAACCCTTATTTAAAAAAAAAAAAAAAAATCAGCTGAACCCATGATTCATAGTAAATAATAATCAGTATAACTCATGATCCAAAATAACATTCTAATTCAAAAGTTAATCACCTAAACTACTCAAGATAGGCATCTTTAGGGTGGGAGCTACATTTACAAAACAGTAAGCGTGGGAGACAGGTGGGGAAAGTCAAGCAGGATCTAAACAGACCAGACTGGCTGCATCATGTCTGTCCTACCTGACAGACTTCGTCTTATTTTCACTAGATGTGCTTTCAAACATGTCACATTAGGACTTCTTACTTTTTCTTAGTTCTCCAATACACTTGTTTTGTTTTTTAGAGATAAGGTCTTACTACTATACTGTTATGTTGTCTTGTTCAAGTGATCCTCCCACTTAAACCTCCTGAGTAGTTGTGAGTACAGGTGTATACCACCATACCCAGCTCCAATATACTTTTATCTCCTTCATTTTCTAACACAGTCAATGTGATTATTATCCATTCATTGTACCAAACTTGTAATTTGAAATTTATTTTTGAACAATATCTCTACCAAAACACTTAGATTCAATTTTATACCCAGATTTGTTGACATTACTTTTTAGGTATATCTCAAATATATCTCCTCTTCTTTATCCTCACTGGGTGAGTTAGCTTAGATTATCAATATTTACTTCCTCTGTTACTACCACTGCTTCCAGGTGACTTTTTATCCTTTAGGCTGGCAGTTTGTTTTATTTTAACTTGTTTGTCAGAATGTTCTCTCTAAAACAAATTATTTATAAGACTTCAAAGTCATTCTGGAGTTTTCTAATAATTTCAAGAGAAAATCTAGCTCACTGACATGACAAATAAAAATGTAACTTTCTTTTCAGTGCCAGCTCAACCACCCTTCCAAGAATGGTTAAGCACACATGCCTCTGTGCTTTTGTATCTGGCTCAGATATGCTTATAGTCCTTTCTACCTGCCTAGGGCCCAATTATTACACAAGACTGATCTTGTGACTTTTTTTAGTGAAATTTTCTTTGAGTATTATCCCATAAAAGCCCTTGGGTATTTTTATTAAAGCATAAATTATATTGTATTTCAAAAATAGCATTTTCTAAACATTTCTGAAAACGTCTTCTAAGCAAAATAATCAGTTCTTTAAGGCATTAAAATGGACTGCAAAGGCAGACATAGTGTCTGACACAGAGATAATTCAATACATTTTTTTTTCTTTTTTTTTCTTTTTGGTTAAAAGAAAAGAGTAATAATTGAGTTTGTATGAATGATAGCATACTTGTTTATATTGAGTAATTTTGATAAGAATATGATGACTGTAGAAATTAACAAAAAAATTAAGAAAGCAAAGCTGGAAGCAAATCTCTCCTGAGCTAACACATAGTTCATGTGCATGAGTAACTTAAATATATGAGCTATGATTTATCTTTTGTTCATAGTATAGTTTTGCTAATTTCCATATTATTATTACAGAGTTCATAAGTTTCAATATTTTGTGGTATCAATCTAATATTTATTAGGTACAATGATAATGAAATACATTAATGTCATAAATTTAAAATTGGTTGTTAAATATTTAATACTTAATAGATTTTCTTACCTGTTCTTTGTTACAAATGTGCTGATGGTTTGCAGTGCTAGGAAAGATCTCTACAGATCTTTACACAGGGAGCCAGATGGCCTTTCACCATGACCTTTGCCCAATACTATTAGCATCCAAGGGAGCTGGGAAGCTCTGGCTCATTATTCACAGCCAGATGTTTTCTACTTTTCTATCACTGTTGCTAAGTTGTAGTTAATGTTTGGCACAATGAGTATTTGCTTGAACCTATGATCCATGAAATTTTGTCTCTTAAAATACAAATACAACCCACTAGCAGAAACCTCTGCCTCTGTATTTGCAATTTAACATTCTTTTTTCTTAGAAACCTTGCTATAATCTTGAACACATATTATTATTATTTATTAACTTTCTGTCTTTCTCAACTGACAGCAATTGAAGATATTCTAGCTTAAGAATAAAGATCAAATAAAGAACAAAAATATACATTTAAATATCAGAAATTACTTCTGAATATTTCCTTGTTTCATATAAACTACCATTATGCAGGTGGTGCCTGTGGCTCAGTGGGTAGAGCACTGGCTCCATATACAGGGTGGTGGGTTCAAAGCTGGCCCTGGCCAAACTGCAACAAAAAAATAGCCGGGTGTTGTGGTGGGTGCCTGTAGTTCCAGCTACTCGGGAGGCTAAGGCAAGAGAATCACCTAAGCCCAAGAGCTGAAGGTTGCCGTGAGCTGTGATGCCACAACACTCTAGAGGACAACAAAGTAAGACTCTGTCTCAAAAAAAAAAAAAATAAATAAATAAATAAATAAATTATCACTATGTAGTAACTCAACAATCACCAGCAAAGTTCCAATTACTCCATCATTTTCCAGAAAGCCTAATATTGTAACTGAGTCTAAGCATGTACCACTTTCCACAAAACTGCCAAGAGGTTGAGAAATAAGTTGTCAGGGGAAGGAAAGTGACTTTTATTCAGATACTGAGCAAACTGAGAAGATGGTGAAGATCACAAAGAGCCATTTTCAGTTAGTAAGAACCTCAGGTTCCTTTCTATATTAAGGGAAGGAGGAAGAGCAGGAGGAGTTGCCAGCTGTAACGGAAGACCACAGATACCTGGACATCACTGAGGTTTGAGAAAGTTGTTAAGCATCTTTGGTCTTGGCTAATTAATTTTGGATGAGGAAGTCAAGGCACATGGCATTTGTGACTTGTGTTCACACTCCTTTTATTGCCGCGGGAGTTAGTTTTGGGAAAGGGACAATTATGTTTTCTCTAGAGTTGACCTAAAAACTAAATTTTTTTCCTACTTTCCTATAAGTAGGTGGCCTATATGTAGTGATAAGAAGATGATTTTAACGTAAAGAATATGTTAGATTTAATAATTTTCTCTGAGTTTATTTAATGAAAATCTGTCATTAAGAGTCTGATCTATTCTAGGGACACTAATATTACTGAAATCATAGATAGACATAAACTGTGGGGAACAAAATATTCTACTCTAACTAGGGATGCAAGGTAATGTGCATTTCTCCTAGTTTGGATAAAGCTGTGTGGGAGATTAAAATATGCCACCCAAAGTGTGCTTATTTATAAGTTTTGAGATGACTATTTAGAGGGTCTGCAGACATAGCTTGAAAATCTATCTTTTTTCTGTGGTAGCTCTGAATCTATACAGGAGATCTAGATTAGTAAAGTAAATAACAAATGTAGAGAGTTTCTCTGAGGCTCCCAATCTGTCACAGCTAGATCTAAGAAAGATAACATTGATAGCTCTTCCCAGAGACTGCCAGAGACTATCACTTATTTTTCTGAGGGCTTCTTCCTAGAGTCTTATTAGCTATATGGTAAGACAACAGACTGACTTTTTAGTTTATTTCCTCCTCTGACATTTCCATAGCTTATCACCACCTCCCTCCAGGAACTCCAAGAACCTAGACTTTTTGTTTGGTACAAGAACTTCAGTCATCTGGCCAGTTTTTAAATCTTATATATTTGGATGGCTTTTATGCACATATGAATATAATACATTTGTATGCTTTTTTTCCTGCTAATTTGTCCATTGTTAATTCATTTTACAGATGCAAATTATCAAGTCTTCAAAGTGGGAAAGAAAGAAAATACAATATGAAATTGTTGGGTTTCAGATAACAGTACCCCCAAATAAAGATCTCAGAAACAAACATTTTTCTCTGGAGTTATCTTGTCTTTCTATTTCTCAGTCTCACAGTCTTTAGCCTCATAAAAATTCTCTGCAAAATCACAGACATGAAGTAGGTTGATTAATAGGAGGAAATAGGTGTATATGTGAGCTTTCAAAATGAAAACTCAAAGGTAAAGGAGAAATTATCTATTTTTATGTTCAGTTTGACAAAGTATGTATGGCCATGTAAAAATATGATTGGACAAAAAGGGTATGATCTAATGCTAATAATCTGAGTGGGGAAATGGTCATGGCCTTACAAAATTTTTCTTGCACTTTCTGAGCTGTATTCCTTTCTCTCATGTATGGGGCAGGACCCTTTATGAAATGGGATCTTATGGCCTATAGTCAAACAAGTTAGGTCAGATAATTGGTTTATGGCCAGTTTCTACATAGAATAATTTTAGTTTTTATGGCTAGCTTCAGAGAAAGGGGTTCTGGTTTTATGACCTACCTTAGGGAAAAGGGATTCTAGTTTCTGTGGCTAATGTCAGGGAAGAACAGTACAGAGACTCAGGAAGATGGGAAAAGGTCAGAGAAGAACTTTCGCTTCTGAGGCCATGATTTTAGGTTACTGTTTTCTGAGCCCCTCACTAGCCACAGCTACACATAGACCCCACACAATGTACATACACTAGGATGCATACATGAGGAAATATATAAAGTACATACTGTAGGTGTCGTGTTATTCAGGGTTACTTTTTAATTGTGAAAGCTTTGATAGTATTTACTCATCCATAATGCAGGAAACAGTATAAAGAAGCCTGAATGTCTCATATTAAAAATTTTACCAAAGATTTCTATAAATTTTTATAATTTTGTCATATAATATTGTCATATGCCAAAAACTTGTTCCTCTTTATAAAATATTGCATTTTTGAATGACCTAAAGACGATTTGTAAAATCCATTTATTGATTCAATTATTTGCTTATAATGTGTCAAATATAACAGTTTGTCAGAGATACAATTTATCTGGTAAAAAGCCTCTTTATGAAAATTTAAGCAACCAAGTTTTGGTAGAAAAGATTTCTTTCTTCTTTCACCCTATTTCTAATAAAATACATGTTTATAGTCTTTAAAAGCTAAATTTATTTCAACTCCAACTGATTATTATTTAAATACCTACAATCAAACTGATTGTGTGATTGATTTTTCCTGTGGAATTATTTATAGAATAATGTTAAACTTAATTTTTTATATAAAATAGATAAAACAAAAACCCACAAAAGGGCTGCCTATATCTTTTTTAAATTTTTTAAATTTTTTTCAATTTGTCTGTATCTTATATAAAGTGCCTTTAATTAAACCGTTCCTTCCTTTGGGAAGAGATAGCTCCAAACCAATGATAATGTCCTGATAAAAAAACATGATTGAGGCTGGATTTTTAATTCTATTTAATTCCTAGATCGGGAGAGTTTGTGCAAAATACAATTATATAATCCACATGCAGATTAACTGTCCTTACTGTGATTTTTCCCATATTGGACCTCACTAGAAATACTATTTTAATATAGCTTGTTTTTTTTAAAAAAGTGAGATTATTTTTGTAATCAAAAAATAAGTATCAAAAACTTGTTTCTTTGTTTCTATTTCTGTTTTCTTTTAACATCTGCCTCTTTAGGCAAAACAGTTTGTCTTCTTTGGTAAAATCATAATCTTCTCTGAACAAAGTTAACCAAATCTTCTATAAATAAAATTAGAGCTAGAGGCAAGGTTTATGTACTAATAATTTGGAAAATGCAAGGCTAGAAAGGTGAGGGCAAGAATAAAAGAGAAATAAGGAAGTAATATGATAATATGATACCACCTTGCCTATCTTCACCACTGCTTCAGTATGAACTGCAAAAATGCAGAGAGCTATTCCTTAGTGTGTTTATGGAAAGTTTTCATGTAGAAACTATATACCTGGCCATATGCCACAGAGGAAAAAGAGGAGAGGAGCAGTCCGGCCCATGTTCTCTTTGATCGCTTTTGCATTAGTCAAAGTAACAACTTTGACTAATAGGGAACTATGTGTAATTTTCCTCTTTAGAGGCTGATCAAAACCCAAATTACATATCCTACAGGAGGGCATTTCATTCACATCTAAAGATGAAGGAGCTAGGTGGGAAACTGAGAATGTGGACTATGTGTATCTAATAAAAATTCTTGGTGTTTCACAGTACCTAACCCTAATGCCTAAAGGCTATGATAGGTCTAGGTTGTTGATATTCTTAGCTCTCACAATAGACTTCATTCTCTTTGAAAAGCTATACTGTTCCTAGTATTGTCTTATTTGCATTTCATACATTGCCTCTAAAATATAATAGGTAAAGAATAAATAATTACTGAATTAAGGGGTTAGTAAATGAGAAAGAAATCAAAAGGAGATAGGAATTCTCACACATAAAGAAGTTTAAGTAACAACATAACCTAGCCTATGCATTTAATAACAGAAAAGGCAAGAACATTAATTCCTCATGAAACAAAAATTAGCAATGCAGTATTCCTATGTTCTCTAAAGTTACAGGGTTCTGGTGTTCTCTGAAACTCTCTCTTCTATTTGTGAATAATCAGTTCAATTTCAAGAGTCTAAAGCCAGGGTCTCAATTCATTTGTGCTACTGTGACAAATTATCCACAGCTAAGTAATGGACATAAATTCATGGTCTGGTAAGAGCTATGTCCTCCATAGAGGAAGAAGGCTATGTCCTCACTTGGCAGAAGACAAAAGTATAAGCTAGTTGAATCAGTGGAAGTCTCTTTTTTGTTGTTTTCTTTTTATTAATTATTTTATGCTTTTATTTTAAATTAATATGGCCGATGTACTCAATATTAATAGGAAGCCCCTTTTCTAAAAGCCTTAATCCTATTCATGAGGAAGAGGCCTCAAGGCCTAAGTACCTCTTAAAGACACCAACTCTTAATGATATTACATTGACACATTCAGAGTTTGAAGAGAACACATTTAAACCTTTGCAGCCGGTGAGGATAGGCTTATTTCAGTGCATAGTTTTGGGGGAAAAGACTGATTAGGAGCAAAGAGTGCATTTTTAAAACATATGATTTATTATAAAACTCTATATCCATCTACATATCAAAAGTTCCATTTACATATCTAATAAATAATCTCTAATTTAAATGTGGGTTTTTGCACAAAAAATAAATCCAAAACTATATGAATCTCAATATAATATGGAAGACAGATTTTCATAATTGAGACAGTTTGAAATTTTATATATTTAATTTTATTAATAAGAAAATATCACATTTTTCTTATCTTTTTAATTTTATCACAGGCAGGTAAATCCTTTATTACAGCATACACCACTCATGAGCTTTGGAAATCACTAAATTAATACAACCTTAATATTTACTATTGAAGAGACAGAACCTATGCATATAAGTATGTGATGTCTTGAAAAGTAACATAGCCAGTGAGCAATAAAACTAGAATAGATATCAAACTTTCTAATATTTATTATAGTATTTTCTTACAAACCAGAGCTAATCAATTGTAATTTCAGGTAATCTATGAATCACATGTTTTCTTGCTGGTGTGTTGTTATTGTGTTTATTGTTAATGTCCTCTATACTTTATTAAATTATTTCTTTTTTTTTTTTTTGGTGTGGTCTTTTTCTTTCTTCTCTTTTAACTGTTCTTTATTTTCTCCTGTCCTCTCTCTAATCATAAGTTTTGACTTTTTTCTGATAACAGATTTTCTTTGAGGTAATAAAGACACAATAGCTGAATGGTTTAATATGTTTAGTACTTAGAAGAATAGTACAAACATTATTTCTATATGAAAAAGATTCTGAGAAAATATCCCACTAATAGGAAAATGAATTAAAATGATGAAACTCTTCCATGCACACCATGTGAAAACCTACAATAGGCAAACCAATAACATGCATCCAACATTCATCATTTTAAAATTTCCCCATGGTGCCTAGGTGCCTGTAGCTCAGTGAGTAGGACGCTGGCCACATATACGGAGGCTGGTGGGTTCAAACCCGGCCCAAACCTGCTAAACAACAATGACAACTACAACCGAAAATAGCCAGTTGTGGCAGGTGCCTGTAGTCCCAGCTACTTGGGAGGCTGAGGCAAGAGAATCTCTTAAGCCCAGGAGTCTGAGGTTGCTGGCATCGATAGATTCTGACAATGGATGGTTTTGTATTTCCCAATGTTGAACATTTTGTTTTGGAAGGAGAAGTGGTTTCCAATAAAGATATAAGTATAACATAGATATAAGAGCTCCCTCTCCCTTCTCACCCTTTTGCAGGGCAGCACAAGCTCTCAAGTGTATCTTTATCGTTTTCTACCTGCTCTGGTCACAAGCATTCTCTCTTCTACACAGCTACTACACATGGTAGAACTGTTATGGACTTTAATTCATTTATCTGTTTTGTGTTACTAAAGGTCATTAGGGTTCAAGAGTTCTATTTATTTAACTATCTTTTTAATTTTTTTTCTTTTGAGACAGAGTCTCACTATGTCGTCTTTGGTAGAGTGCTGTGACATCACAGCTCACAGCAACCTCAAACTCTTGGGCTTAAACAATTCTCTTGCCTCAGCCTCCCAAGTAGCTGAGACTACAGGTGCCTGCCATAATATCCAGCTATTTTTTGTGGTAGTTGTCATTGTTGTTCAGCAGGCCGGGGCTGGGTTCAAACCCACCAGCTCCAGTGTATGTGGCTGGCACTGTAACCACTGTGCTATGGGCGCTGAGCCTCAATTATCCATTTTTAATTTTTAGAGCATCAATAGATAAAACTCATGGAAGTGAAGGTCACCAATTAGTCAGACATACTTTTTCATTTTGTCCTACTTGTTTGTATATAAATCTGATGCAAACATTTGTATTTTCTTTCACCTTCTTGCTTTGGTACAGAAATTTCACACATAAGATCATCCTTCAAATGCTTTTGAAGAAATAAGACTTTTATGCATTCAGAAACTGTTCTGATACATTTAGAAAGGTCGCAGAGAGATGTTAAAAGAAAATTTTCAGATAAAGGTAAAATCATGACTTGCATAGAGTATAGTGAACACATTTTAAATAATTTATTTTACTCATATAATATGAGCAAACTAGGCAGATGTTATGTCACTTCAAAGAAAAGTCAAAACAGTGCAAAAGTTACATGGAGTGAAGAAATGCTCAGATGAATTGCAAATAGAGACAAAACTGATTTTTTCATGGTGTAAAGAAAGTCAATTATAATCACTATGAGACAAAACAGCATTTACACATCTATTAGAAAGAAAATTACTCAAGTAGAGGTTATAGGATTTATTCTATTTGAGTCAAGTCAGGGCATCAGGTAACCTGAAGACCCAGAATGGGCCTTCTGAAGGAAAAGATTTGTATCACTTAGGGAAAGTTATATATATAGGCAGTCCTCAGGCTAAGAATGAGATAGACTCTTAAACTGAATTTGTATGTAAGTTGGAACACTTACCTGTAATAACCCCATCTATAAGCACAGTTGTACCCCATTTGCAAATGCACTGTACAAAAGTCAGATGTTTATAACTCAGGGACTGCCTGTACTCATCTTTGTGATTTTGACTTAAACAGAAGTTTTTGCATTAGCTGAAACTTGCAGTTGAAAGTTGGTTCTAATTTTGTTCCTTTTGCTCGAGATCATTGGTATAATACTGAAAACTATCACAACAGCATTTTCTGGAAACCAGTTTTGCCAGCTTGAAAGGTTGAAAGGATTATTGGTTTACTATTGGTACCAAGTTCAAGTTCAAGAGAAATAGATAGCAAAAAGAAAAATAAATAAGAAAGAAAGAGGAAGAAAAAAGTATCCAATGTACTCAGCCCTACTATGAAGCTAAATTACAGCTTTCACATGAAGGCTATAACCCAACTATACCACAGGACTTTGGGGAAAGGGCCAAGGAAGGGGAAGGGAGGGGGGAGGTTTAGGGGGAGGGAGGGTAATGGGTCGGGCCACATCTATGGTGCATATTTTTATCTATAAAAAAAATTTAAAAAAAAATGTGGCATGTATAAAAGAAGAGGTAGAAACAGAAGTTTCAGGGAATTTAGCTACCTTCTGTGTGCTGTTTATGGCATCTAAGTCAGTAAAGAGAAAACAATGAGAACTTTGCTAGACACTTAATAAATTTGTAAACCAAAGTACTGGTTAGGTGCAAAGGCTTGGAGTATTTCATTTGATCTTTAGAATATGTCTGCACTAAACCAGTAAGGCAAGTCAAATGACCACCTTCCCAGACTTTCTTTCTATTATAATTTTGGATCTGATAGCAACTTTTGTAGCTACATTAAAAAACTCTTCTGGCTCACCCAAGTGTCTAACCAACCAAGACAGACACTAATTTGAGTCCTATCTACAAACTCCTGCTCTTCTTTATAATTTTCAACGAAGAGAAACAACACTAACCCTGTGACCAAATAAACAGAATTTATCCCACAGCAAAAATGTTCTGGAAAACATAAATTTAAACTAATTAATTAGATTAAATCTATTTCAAATACGCTAACAATTGATTTCTGTCTTATTCGCAGGAGTAGGTAGCAGGGAAAATAAATTAAAGGTCATAATGCTAAAACCTGCAAAAAAGGTAAAGGGTTGTAGATAGAGCATGGCAGGATAAATCAAAGGGCAATAGTTCCTGTAACTAAAATCTTTGCTACAGTGATCAATTCTGGCCCAGAGCTGCAACTCCAGGGCTACTGTGCAAGGTTGTGTATTTGTGTACTGAGTAATCCTTGGTGGCACCATGGACAAGGAACCCTGGTTGAGGACTCCAGTATTGTGATTCAATAATGCTACAGACTGACGTAACTTCAGGAATTAAAAATGGCAGTAGTTTATTGTATGAAGAGACTCATTTCTGAGGAAACATAGAAAAGTGATGATTGTGTTCACAGCTCAGAAAAATGAATCACCTTTTTATAGGGGAAACACATCTGTCGTACAGTTTGCTCCAGGGTGGGCTGATGCTATTCCAAATTTTTGAAAGGTCACTGTTAAAGGCTGAGGTTTTGAATGTATGTCAAAAAGTAATTAATTGAAATTGACAAAATTTAAGAAAATAGGAATTACTGCAACTTAGTACCTAAGTATTTTCTTAAACAAAGCTCAATGGTGAGGAAGAGGAAATTCAAAATGAATAACAGGAAAAACTACAAGCTGGTTTTCACTTTGCACGGATATTTTCTCTTGAGCTTACACTGCCTGCCTGTCCCTGTGCTTTTGCAAAGCATTGGCCAAATACGTAACTAAAAAGTGAGGACATCCATGAGGACATATTCTGACCCCCTGTCTTCCAACTTGAGCAAGCCCAATAAAGAGTGGGTTATGCTACAACTAAGACCAATGGATGCCTTCCAGGGCTGCTTTGCTGAAGATGGCAAAGATGGCAGCTTCCCCTGCCCTCTTTAATCCCCCTTCCTGGGGTCAGCATCCTGGAAGGTGTGAGGAGACCAACAAAGGACACCATCCGTTCTCCACTCCTGTGTCTGTGTCTAATAGGTGGCATGGTATGTTGGCAGGTGCTTCTTCCACTCCATGACCTCATTAATTGGATTCTCAGTCTGAGTTGCTCTGCACCTTTAAAGCCACACCAACTTTTCCTGTGCCATAAGGAGGAGTATGAGCTTGAGATTCAGGGGTTTCCAGGAGCCAGGTTTCCAACCCCAGCTCTAAACTGTGAGCAAGTGGCTTCTACTTTACTTTCCTCATTTGAAAAATGAGAAAAACCATGAGCTCCTCTTGGAGAAATAATTGAATTAACACGTGTACGTCCTGTGAGACAATGCTTGGCACACCAAAGTCTCAAAGAAAGTGTAGCTGGAGTTGAGTAACCATTTTGCAAGGAAGAGATTGAGCTTGGAGCCAGACTGCCCAAGTTCGGGTGCTTTCACTCCGTCACCTGCAGCTCTGTGGCCTTGGGTAGGTCACTTCAACAGGGAATAATGAGAGCCCTGGCTTGTGGGAAGTTGTGAGGAATGGATCAGTTAATACACATACCACTCTAAGAATAGCTCCTGGCACCTAGTAAGTTCTCAATAAACATGTTGGCCATTATGATCACTAGGATATGAATTAGCAAATTATTTTACCTATCTCCTAAGGTTGTTGAGAGGTTTATATAAGACAGCACACAAAAGTACTTAGAAAAGCTCCCAGCTCATACTAAGTTCTCAAAGTTAGATATTACTTTGGAGATTATCATTACTGTTATTATTAGTATTTCACTATACTGACTAGTTTTATGTTATAAGACATATTTCTATATTTCTAACAACAATGATTTAACATTAGTAATTAGGTGCTATCATGAATTAGTGAAAACAGCATTTTCACATATGGCTGATAAAAAAGTGAATAAAAAAGAGATAATAATAACATAATCTACGAAAACATGAAATTTAGTAGCCTTTTGGAAATTCTTAGTTTGCTACTTTCTAACTCTTTGCAATACAGATTTTCTGAGTTTTCAATTTTTTGTCATAGGAGTTAATTAAAGATATATTTATTTCCCTCAGAGTAATTTGAGTCAGTCTCTTGATATTCAGCTAAATTGAACTCCAGTATTTTGGAACAGTATCTGTTGACACAAATATATTTGGCATCACTGGGGAATTTAAAACTACATACAAACAGTGTCATGATCCCTTAAATTTAAGATGACAGTATTATTACAGAGGACAAGTGTTGCTGCAAAGTTTTATGCTCTCACTTCCATACTAAACGTATGGGCATGTTAGTTACCAGTTAGCAGTGGCAGTTACAAAGACTATAGCTTTGCAAACATTCTTAACAAGGCAGGCTAGGACTGCTCAAGAAAATAAGCACAAGAATCTGGTAAGCTATACAAGACATGTGAACCTTTCACTCACCTTCTATTTGATCTGGATATGACTGTGTGGGGTAAAAATCACTTCCCCAGCTCGCTTCGGCCCAGGGACACATTTAGTTCTCACCCAACCTGGAGGATACAGGGTCACACTTGAAATTTTGTTTTAGTTCTGCCTAGATATTTCTAGTCTGGGAAATTCCCTGATGGCTAGATTAAAGTGAAAATTTAAGAATTTGGGAACTGACAGGTCTGGGAAGAATATTTGTGGCTCTGGGTCTTTTGCAGCAACATTTTATTTTTCTAAGCAGAGAAGTAACATGAGGAGGCCCTTAGGGCTGACTGACCAGACTTTGTCACCTTGCCTTGGTTTCAGGTTTTCATAGGGCCTTTCAGAGGTCAAGAAAGGCACAGGCTACTTCCACACTAAACAAAAATGAAAAAGAAGAAGAAAAAGATATGCCAAAATAGGGTTGTAAGATTTGTGGTATGTTTTAAATGTCAATACTTAACAAGTAAACAATTCTGGCACAAACATGTACACAGACATTCAGTTCAATATAATTATGCCATTCCTCGGGTGATAAATGGAGTTATTAGGGGGTTTACCAAACATATTGGTTCATTGTTCTTGAGAGACGAGGTCTAATAATAAGACGTGGAGATAAAGTTAGAGGGTGCGTCTTCTTTAAGCCTGCCAGTGCTTCTCTACAACTGTGGGTGTAACCTGGTGACACTGAGGCCCTGACAGTGAGGTCCTTGCCAGTGGCCCCCTGACGGGCCCTTTTTAGTCCCAGGGCGTTTGCACTTGGGAAGGTTGGGCTTATTTAGAATGGACTCTCTGCCTGTCTTTTTAATGCTAACTTTCTTCTGAGGTCAAGTGAGCAGATCAGCCCAAGAGCCTGGGCTGGCACACTAAGGGCATTCTGTGTGTGTGTGTGTGTGTTTTTTTTTTTTCTTTTTCCCATTCCCTGAGTTTGATATCTTGTTTTCAAGGAGTAACAGTGAAAAGCAGCCTAGAGCAGGACAGGTGTATGTTGATAGAGTCAGCAGGCCTTGCGGTGGGTATAGGGGGAGGATGTGAGGAGACTTTGAGCAAAAGAAAGCAGAAATAAGCACATGCCCCCGGAAAGGACGTTGCTGATGAAGACTCTCTCCATTGGAGGGAAGTGACTATCAAAGGCCCCAAGAAGAGCACACTGGCCGCAGTGGGCCTAACTCTCGGCTCTTATTCCCCACAAAGCCATTGCTTCTGACTTAATGGCAGTTTCCAAAACCAGCAGAGTGCAGGATTTCGCTCCCAAACTGACAGAGATTGTCTGCTTCCCTGAAATTGCATTTATAGGTACCAGAGGGGGTCACATTTTCACATTCCCTAGAAGAAACCAGGAGTGGAGGTGGGGAGTGAGTGAGCAGAGGAATCTCTGTGCACTGAGCTCTCTGCAGTGGGTGCCAGAGAGCTCAAAAGGCTTGAGGATGGGGCCCTGGGTGTGAGCACACAGAGAGGAAGCAGATGAAGGGAGGGAAGGGGACAGCAGCTGGCTGGCCCTGAAGTGGGGGAAGAGAGCCCACTGAGTAGTGGAGAGGACTCAGGGGAACAGCTTGCCCAGTTTAACAGAGTGGAAAGGACGACGGCCTGGTGGGATGTTGACAGCATGACAGAGGCCTAGGTCTTGGGGTGAGTGCCTGGGAGGCATCTGCCTATCACCCCAAACCTTTAAGCAGCGCTAATAAACACTTGATTGATTAATAAGAGTTTACAAACTTTTTGATACACCCAGCCTAGACTTCACACAGGAGCCAAGGACGCCCTGGGAAATGTCAGATCTGGTGGCTTTCCAGTGTTTCCAGTCCCCCCAGAATATACTCTCAAGTCCTTTCCAAGGCCTGTGGGCACTTTAGGAACTAGTGGTCCACTGCTGCCTCTTCTGGCCCCACCTCCATCCCTTCTCCCCTCAGCACCCTCCCAGGCCCGGGCTGGCCCTTGGCCTTCCTCTAAGGCAAACTCCCAATTCTGTTCTCAGGATACACACAGGGCTTGCACCCTCTTGCTTTGTTCAGACCCCTTTTTATGTCCCCTATTAATCTGCTTGCAGTGCCATAACAGAGGACCACAGACTGTGTAACTTAACAGAAGTTTATTTTCTCATAGTTCTGAAGACTAAAAATCCATGATCAAGGTGCCCGCAGGCTTGGATTCCTCTGAGGGCCCTGGTCGGGAGGATCGGCTCCAGCCTCTCTCCTCAACTTGGAGATGGCCGTCTTCTCTCCGTGTCTTCACATGATCGTCCCTCTGTGTGTTTGTGTCCAAATTTCCTCTTCTTAGGTGGATACCTCTCATATCAAATCACCAAGCCTGCCCTAGTGATCTCATTTTAATTTTATTACCTTTGTAAAGACCCTGTCTCTAAATACAGCTACAGCCTGAGGAAGTGGGAGTTAGGCCTTCAATATACAAATTTGGGGGGTGGGGGTGGGGGACACAACTCAGCCTATAATAGTCCCTTATTGGAGAAGACCCCTGACCATTTCTTATAAAATAGTGCCCCTATTAACTGAACACATTTGTTCATTTCATTTTTGTTTTTATTTATTTATTTATTTATTTTGGAAAGTCTCCTTTTACTGAAATGTCAACCCCAGAGGGCCACATTCGGGCCACATTCTTTTTTGTTAACTGAGGCATCTCCAGTGCCTCACTCCCTGGCTGGAGATACATAAATATTCATGAATGGCGGGATACGTATTACCAAGCCATTACAAATTACTCCACAAAAGAGCAATGACAGAGAAAGTTGTTTGAGGTATATTGTTAAAGAAACCAAATTACAAAAACCTCATGGGTAGCATAGTCTTGTTTTAATATCATGTGCATGTAATTTACTTTTATTAAAATAAAGCATAGAGAAATATGCAGAAAATGCTAATTGCAGGTAGCTCTTAAGCTCTTGGGATGGGATTTTGATTTCTTTTTCCCTTGTTTATGTGTATTTTCTCATTTCACTATAGTGAATATATATTATTCTGTAAGAGGAAAAAGGTGATAAAAATTACTAATAGTCAATAGATCATACTTTGTCATTGCTTTTAAGTGGCTGTTAGGTTAAGAAAGAAAAAAGACATTGTTTTTCTTTTTCACTGGGGAGTGGTGGAAGTGAGTGAGTGGGCAATGTGGTGGAGCCCAGCAGTAGGGGACATGGCCTTGGAATCTGTCCATTTGGGGGTGCCTAACACAGCCACACGCAAACCCTTTCCCCCTCCTCCTCCTCTTCTCCTCATAAGAAAAAGACACAAAGGATCTGGCTAGCTCACCCCTCTGAGAAGTTTGAGCCAAAAAACTCTAACTTTGTGGGCGAGCTGTGGAATTTGCTCACTCCCTATGGCCCCATGTAAAAGATGCCAACTTTGCACTGCCGAGGCAGGTTCCTGTCCCTTTCAGCGGAGACCTAAACTTCTCTGCTCCCCTGCAGCCTCATTTCTGGGTGCCACCGCTTAACACTTTCAGTCCAGCCTGGGTTCAAGTCCTCCCTCGCCACATTCTGTATTTCCCTTCCAAGGAATGTCTGCCCCTCACACTGCATTCTGGTTTTCCATTCATAAAATGGGGTAATAAATACCCACAGGACACCGGGGGTCCTCCACTCTCTGGCCCAGGCTGGAATTTGATTTTTTTTGACCTCAACAATTTGGAAAAGTCAAGATACCAAGAGTCAGAAGCTAGTCCCAGATTTGGTTCTCTCTTTGTTCCTTCTCAAGGGCAGGCCAAGCGATATCCAGATAGCCTCACACTGCTTCTGGGCACAGGGCCTGGACCAGGGAGAGACAGTCAGGTGCCTGCCATGGCACCAAAAACACTCAGTCATCATGATAAATTATAGGTTGATACAACAGTTAAAAAATAAAAAGTATGTAAAAATCTATAATGAACAAGATATCAATGATTTAAATAAATACAGGATAAATATTACTTATTTTCCCTTTGCCTCAGGCTCCATTATGGTTCAGCAAAGCACTGCTTCCAGCCCCCAGCCTGAAGGTAGTTGACTATCAATTATCTAAATCATTATTCATTACTTCTTAATTATAATTAATTATCCAAATTATCTTGAGCCTCAGAGCCTCGTTGTTCAGTCTGGGATTGTTTGGCCTTCAGTGCAGGCCGTTAGGATTTCAGCAGGGAATGTGTATACCCCATTTACGCCTTTCCCCTGTACAGACACTTAATCACAACTGCTACCTAATCACTCCTCTCTTACCTCATCGAGGACCCTGAGGGAGGCTGTTACCTATTCTTTTATAGAAACTTAAAATGCCAGCAAAGCATACAGAGTTTGCAGATGTTGTGAACTCCTCCCCTGATGCTCCGGGGAAGGACACAGGAACCTTGGCAAACCTTGCTTAAAAAACAGCAACAGCAAATAGCCTGCTCATTACATCTACTTCCTGGGAGAAGGGAAAATCCTCACATGATGGGGTCAAGCGAGTCTTTGGTGTCAGGGGAGGGCTTCTCCAGGGACTTTCAGATCACCATATGCTGGGATTTTTATGGGTGTTGGCTTATGCTTGTAAAGCAATTTGAAGTCCACATTCACGTGGTAACTGCTAGTTGAAAGCTGCAGTGGCGATCACATTTAAAATCCTGCTTTATGTACTGGTTTCATTTTACATGTCTCCTCATTTGCTGAAACCATAGATTCTAAGTTGCTCTATCAAAGTGATCACTAGAAAAATGTGATAGTCTTTGTGTGTAGTTTTTAGGAAATTTCCCCTATTACTCTTCTTAATTAGATATAATGTGTGTGTACTATTTTTTAAAAAACATACATCAAATACACACACAGGATATCCACAAAGTTTGCACGCAGTTTACAATGTAAACCTATATTAAATTGCACACAAATTTCATGTACACCCTGTATATTTAAAATATAAGTTGACATCACAAAATAGACTTACCTCATAGCAAATTTGTTTCTAAAAGCACCTGCAGAAATCTTTGTTCTTTCTAGCTTCTAAAAAACTCAGAGGCCACACAGAGAAAGGGTTCTTTGGATGTCAAATAGCGCATAAGACAGATTCAGTTACTGTAATTTTAGCATAATCCATTGTAAGGTGATGATTTGGATGAAATATACAACAATGAAGAAACTGATTTTGAGGTTTTGGGTTTCTTTCCCTCAAATTGAAGGAATGTGCTTTGCCACACCTTCCCTTCCTCCCCTATGTTTTTAGATCGATGTGTTTACTGGAGAAGTGAAACACACTGGGACCATACACCTGTGTTCTTCAGGAAGTCTGACTGCTGAGACGACCTTCCTGACGAGGCCCAGATGCATTGGCCTCTGCTGACCAGATGCTGGTCATGCAAGTTATCAGGGACCCCCAGTCTCACAGGATCTTATATGGAGAAGAGCAGAAGAACCCAGCTGATAGCTAGAACTGACACTTCAGACATTTGTCCCCAAGGGAGCAGCCTCACCTAGGTGCCCATCATCCCACTCTGGCCTGATTTCCTGACCCAAACTCATGAGTACCATAAAATGTTTTTTTCTTTTTTTAAAGAATGCTACAGAAGAATACAAAGTAGAAGCAGAAGCATAAGAGAGAAGAGAAAATACTAAAATCTAAGTAATAATTGTAAACTGTTCTCAAATTGTGATTGTTTTAATTCATTCATTTGAGAAGAATGGATTGAGATTGCTATAAGCCATACACTATACTTAGTGCGGGAATACAAATATAAATAAATAAATAGTTCTTTCCTAAGGAAGTACCTAGTTTAATGCGGGGTGTCTGACAATTACTATATAATCTGATAAATATTGTTCTATACTAAGGATTTGCACAGGGAACTGATTAGATCAGAGAAGACTTGCAGAGGACGCTCTGGTTGAGATAAGGCTCAAAGAATAAACAGAGTTTTGCCAGATGGTCAAGGCAGAGCAGCTACTGAGTTCCCAACTCTTTGGCTCTCTGAGTTAGCACTACAGCTGCAAAGAACAGGGCTGGCCTGGCTTGGACGCTACGGCTTTGATTGCTCCGAGGGTCTCAGAAAAGCACTGCCTCTCCTGAGAAGAGCATTGATTACATAACCAGCCCCCCCCCCCCATAGGAGTGTCCTATTTCATCTGTGTAGTACAACTGAAGAGAAACAGCTCGTGGGGTTTGTGGCATCACTTAACTGGGTTCATTACACAAGCACCCTACGGCAGCCAGACCCGCTCAGCAGAGGAGCCAAGGTCCTAGCTCCAATAAAAGGCACTCGAAAGTTGCTGGGTTTTTGTTTGTTTTAGTATGCTTTCTATACAAACCTCTTTCTTCCTCTCTCTCTCCTCTCTCTCTCTGTCTCCCTATCTGCCCCCCACTTCTAATCTCCTAAATGTTCTCTAGGA
Source organism: Loris lydekkerianus (assembly GCA_963574355.1). Lineage (NCBI taxonomy): Eukaryota > Metazoa > Chordata > Mammalia > Primates > Lorisidae > Loris > Loris lydekkerianus. The sequence continues at coordinate 13,595 of CAUYPK010060213.1, read as the reverse complement.
TCTCTTTCTCCCTCTTTTGTTTTTTGTAAGAGATAGGGTTTCTCTCTCTGTACCCAGGCTGGAGTGCAGTAGTGCCATCATAGCTCATAGCAGCCTCAAATTCCTGGGCTCAAGTGATCCTCCAGCCTCAGCCTCATGAGGAGCCATCATACCTGGCTTAAATAAAAAAAAAATTTTTTTAGAGACAGGATCTCACTATGTTGCCCAGGGTGGTCTTGAAATCCTGAGTTCAAGAAATCCTGCTGCCTCAGCCTGAGATTTGTAGGCATGAGCCACTGTGCCCAGCCAAATCTATCTCTTTTTTTCTTTTGAGACAGAGTTTCACTTTGTCACCCTCAGTAGAGTGCTGTGGCATCACAGCTCACAGAAACCTCAAACTCTTAGGCTCAAGTCACCCTCTTGCCTCAGCCTCCCAAGTAGCTGAAACTACAGGCTCCTCCTACATTGCCAGGCTATGTTTAGAGATGGGGGTCTCAGTGTAGCTCAGGCTTGTCTCAAACTCCTGAGCTCAGGCAATCCACCTGCCTCAGCTTCCCAGAGTGTTAGGATTATAGGTGTAAGCCACCCAGCCCAGCTCAAACCAGCTGTTAAGACCAGTTTTCTGGGCCCTCCGCTCATCTAGATTGTTGTCTTAATCCTTTCTGATAGAAAATTTCTAGAGTTAATTCAGGGTGGACTCCTTGCTGTGAGGATAAAAATTTACTTGTCATAACAACAGGGCAATATAGCCATCATAAGAAAAAGATCATGTCCTAAAATCTATGAGCTTTGTTTTAAGGGTACAAACCTGGTTCAAAAGACTTCTTCAAACTTTTCCCTGCTGTCAAGTTTAATATAATTCCTCCTCCTCCTCCTCCACTGTTGCCTTTCTGATGTCTGCTTGATTTGAGAAAGGAACTGTCAAAAGGCTCTTAGAAGAACCTGGAAAGAATGTGTTAAACTATTGCAAGAAAAATGGTTCTAATGTCAGTTAGGCAACTTGGCCAAGGATTCTCTTTTAAGAGAGAAGTTGGCCCATCTTAAAAGCACCAAGATATCACACAAATGAACCAAGTGGAAACAGAGAAACAGGTCAATGTCCAGGGGAAAGGAGCA
>CAUYPK010060213.1:0-7500 GCA_963574355.1 Loris lydekkerianus | reverse complement strand
AATTCAAGCACTATACAGCAGGGAGGCTTCAGAGTCTCTAAGCCTTTGTTTTCTAATCTGCTTGAACTCACTGGGGTTGAGACTGTCTCATACATACAGTGCCTGGCACACAGAAGAGACATGATTGATGTCAAATGAAGGGAAGGCATTTTAAAATCCACATCAAAAAACTGTTTTGTTTTGTTTTTAAGTGTACTAATCTACAGTGTCACACCCCTTTTCCAAGCTTGACTTCTACCTTTATTTTCTGATAATTAGAATAAGGGTTTGTGGGAATCCGGACTGCCTGGGATCAAATCCTAGGCCCCACCCCAAGGGGGGGGGTACCTTCCCAAGGTCACATAACTACTCAGTGAGGTGAGTAGTTATGTCTTAACTTCTGCGTCTCAATTTCTTCTGTAAAATCTGTAAAATGTAAAATAGGGCTGTTTTGGAGGGTTAAATGAGTATAATACCGCTAGAGCAGTAGCAGGCACATAGCGATTGCCAAATGTTAACTATTCACCTTCACCGAACCAGGACTGTGGTACCTCACTGTGTGGTTCTTAAGTTTGCATGAGAAAATCGCGCTTTATGTATTGCTATCACTAAAAGAAGGAAGATGGGAAAGTCTGCGGTGGAAGAAAGTAAGGTAAGAAAAGGGAGTTGGTGAGCCCAGCGTTTCAGAGCTGGAGGGACTAGTTGGGTCCCTAATTTTACAGACACGTAAGTGGAGGGAAGACACGTCCTCCAGTCTCACTCAAGACATACAGCCACAATCTTTACTGGGAGTAGGACCAGGGCCCCGGGAAGGGGCGGGTTGCTACAGTCAAGTTGCAGGTGAAAACTAAAACTCATTGGAAGAAAGAAGAGCATTTAGTTACAGTAACAGTCAACATTTTGGGTGTAACTAAGTTTGGCGAGCAAATGGAAACTGTCAGACCTGGAAAAATCGAGTTGCTAATGGAACCCGCTCCTTACTAACAGGGGCTTTCTATAGAGCTCAGGACGAGAATGGCTTCCAGCAAACGCCCGACAGCACTCACCTCAGGACCCGAAAGATCCCGGCAGCCGGCGATGAATGAAATCCGGGAGTCCAGTACTCACCGTGGGCGGGGCGGGGCAAGGGCGGGGCGGGGCGGAGCATCTGGGTCACGTGCCCGGGCTCTGAGGCGGGCGTCTGGAGAGAATTCTGGACGTGATTGGCTGCTCGTAACCAGGTGACCGCAGGATACATTCCGGTTGGCAAGTGCCGGTCAAGGCGAGCATCCTTCGGTTAGGAGGCGGCGGCGGAAGGAGGAGGAGCCGTGGCCGCGCTCTCTCCCGGCAGTGGCTGTGACTCTTAGCGCTTGTTGGGTCTCCACCCCTTTTAAATAAGCCCGGCTGGTCGCCGCCCTCGCGCACAAGTCAACTCGGGGGAGGCGGCGGCGGCGCGGCAGCGGGGGTGCGGCCGAGGCCGGAGCCCTGCCCGGGGCAGGGCGGCGGGGCGGCGGGCGAGCAGCGGGCGAGGCGGCGAGCGCGGAGCAGCCCCGGCACAGCCCGGCGTAGCCCGGGGCTGCCCGTGCCGGCCGCGCCATTGTTGGGGGAGGGGGCGGCTGCGGAGCGCGGCGGAGTCGGGGGCGAGCGAGGGCGCAGACCGCAGGCAGCAGCGCGGAAAGCGGGGCGCCCCATGGGGACCACGCTGAGCTGCTGCGTGTCCCCCAATGCCAGCCCCAAGCTGGGCCGGCGCAGCGGGACGGCGCAGCCAGACTACGAGTCTGAGATCTACGAGGCGGTGGCCGGGGACGCGGTGGCGGTGGAGCCGGCGCCCGCTGCCGTGGAGCCCGCCGAGTTAGATTTCGGGGCCGGCGAGGGCCACCACCTGCAGCACATCAGCGACCGGGAGATGCCTGAAGGTAAGGAGGCAGCGGGCGCCTGGGCCGTCCCCGGGGTGCCCCGGCAGCGTGCGCTGTCTCGGGCTCCTTCCTGCCCGGAGCCGGCTTTCCCGGGGTTGGGCACCGGGACACTCTCGGGCTGGCTCTGCCTCGAGTCCCCACCCCTTATTCTTTCCTCGCCGCGTCCGGCCACTTTCTCTCCTCCCCACCCGAACGCCCAGTTCTTACCCGCTCCTTATTCCCCCAGCCTCGCCTGGGACCGTCCGGTCCACGGCCCTTCTTGTTTGTAGCTCTATTCATTGTCCCCTAAGACTTGATAAAGACTTTTTTTGATAATATTCTGTCTCTCTTCTCAATGAATACTCAAATACCCCAACTTCTGAGCCCCCATCCCATTTTCTACCATCCTCCAGATGGTACCTTAGTGAAGGAGCCAGGTAGGGGGCTGATTGTTCTCCTTCCTCCAGCTCATTAAGGTAGCTGACACTCGGATAATTCAGACCCACATGCTTGAGGATTTCTTGTTTAAATTCAAAACAAAAGCTGCCTGCCACAGGAAGGTCTATATGGTATTCTTCATAAGCTGTTTTACGTCACTTTGATCGAAGCTGCTTTATTCCTTCCAGCTATGATTGAACTTAAAGAAGATTGGGAGGAGGTGCCTAAAATAACTGTGGAAGGTGTGAAATGTTACTGCCAGGGCTGCAGAATTTTTTTTTAAACCCAAAGTAGTTTATCCACGGAGTTCTGATAACTTTAAAATTCTCACTTTGACACAGATCTATACTTCAGCCCTACTCCAGTGACTTAACAGACTTAATTTACCAGCTTGAAAGGACACATAACAGTGGTCATGGTCAGTAGTTCAAAAGAGGTGACTCATACATTTAGACTTTAATTTGTAATGTAAAGTTTCCAGAGTTAAAATGCCAGACCCTGCCTGCCCAAGACTGGTCGTTTCTGTGGCTTCTCCTACTTCCCAAATAGAATCCTGTTCAAAGATAAAGAGTGTTGAGGTGAAAGTTCTTCTGACTCCAAACCACTGTGGGGGAGGGGGTGGATGGGACCTGGAGAAGAGAGGAAATTTGATTTTATAGAATTTTAGAAAGGGATGAATCTAGGTAAAAATAAATCAGGGTACCAAGGTGGTTCTTGAATAGAAACTAAGTCCTTTGAAGTAGAAAACATTGAATCATAAAGATGTTTAAATGGATTTGTCTCATTTTATTTAAATGCCCGTGGTTTCATTACTGCAGAGGATATGTCTTACAGCTCTTCCATTTAAAATTTGGTTGGGCTCTAATTTATTCAAAAGTTAGAATAGTTAAGCCTCATGATGGATGTGCCTTTCTAAAAAGGGAAATACTGTACTCTTCAGAATGTTCAAAAAGTGTAAAAGAATGAGTAAGTATGCATATTGTGTGAATTAATCTATTGTACCTTTGTACACATACACAAAGCATGTATGTACTTGAGAAAACTTCTGCTCTGCTTGGTGGTGCTATGTAAGCCTGAGTGATTTTACAAAGCAGTTAATGTTGGATGACACCCTCAAATAGGGTCTTTATATGATTCTTTAAGATTTGCAGCACATTCTCATGTACATCTCAGTTGGCCCTTCCAAGTACAAATAAGACTGTGGATATTCTCCCTATATTGCTGATCAAGGAACACAGACTTAGAGATCAGAAACGACTACATAAGACAGATACTGAACAGAATTAAGATTCTAAATCCTCGTACTGACATGGAGGTGGTAGATACCCTAATACAGTTCTTAAAAAATTAAAAAACTGATGACTATATCTTATGTTTTACCTGTAAAGTAGATTAGTCTCTAAGAACTTAACTCTCACCTTGATTAGCTCCAATCAAAGCTTATTTCATACAACTCAGAGGCAACATTTGCCCCTCTATCCTTTATTTTTTTTAAAGAGGGGTTGTGGGGAGGAGGGGAAGGAGGTGTGTCTCTGTTGCCCAGTTGGCCTTGAACTCCTGGCCTGCACTGAAGCTCCCACTTCAGCCACCAGAGTAGCTGGGACTACAGACCCAGGCCACCTTGTCTGGCTGCCTCTTATGTCTGTACAATCATTTCAATAGATAAGGATAAAAGTAGAGGTAACAACATGGCCTAAATTTACCAGTTAAATAAATGGTAATGAGTAAATACCATTATTTTTAAATACTTTAAAATACATTTTAAAGAGTTTGTTCTGGTAACTGTGAATTAAAGCCAAGAGTGCACTGGACAGAGGAATGTTAGTAGAAGTTGATAAGAGGGCAAATAGGGTACCAGATGTTAAACATGGGGCAATAATAAATGTTAAATCTGAAACCTTGAAGAAATAGTTTTTGATCATGAAATTTACCATTTTATGTTTTGTTAGCATGAGAGTTAAATGTTCATTTCAATTCGTCTCTTAAAATTTATTATAAGGGGTAATTATAAGGGGTAAAATTTATTATAAGGGGTAATATAATAAATTTATTATATTTGTGGCATTCAGTAAAATTTGAGGATGTGATAAGAGAAACTTCAATTTTAGCATTTGTCTGTTATCCTTAAGTTTCCATAGAAACACAGAGCACCAAATATAAAGTATAGACACATTGAAAGTTTGCTTTTAATATCTCTATTTCAGACAATTTTATATCAGTTTCCCTGGAAACTGAGAAATTCCTACTTAGAAGTAAAACATTTTAGCTTTTCTACAATGAAGAATTGAATTATTTTGGTTACTTAGACAAAATCAAACAAATGATGCTCTGCTTTGTTCTTCTCTGAAACACTTCAGAAGGCTTTTTTCAAACCATTTCAAAGAGATGTTCCTAAGAACCTAATACAGATTTCAGATAGAAGTATTTTCCACCACCTTGAGAAAGGTTGTATATTACATTGTTCAATGTATCTAATACATGTATTGACAATGTATCTAATACAACTGATGGTAGTATCAGTAACACAAAATGAGATACTAAGATCTTATTATTCAATTTTTATTACTGGCCAACTTTCACACAGCCCTGTATGTTCTGACTTCAGGAGCTTTGTTAATTTGCTGGCCCAAAGGTGCTCTCTCAAGTGACTCCTTCCTCCCTCCCACCCCCAGGGGTGAGGGCGGGAAGGAATTGGGCATATGATGTGGAAAAACCTCTGAGCAACAGAGTTTTCCTCTTTCCGGTAGCTATTTTAAATCCTTTTTTTCATTTGGCTTTTTTAAAATAACAGTATAAATGTGTTGATGTAAAAAGTTTGGAAAATACAGAAAAGCCATTCATTATACTCAGAATACCCAGAGCTTTTATTAATATTTTGCTATTGATTCTTCCTGACCCTTTTGTATGCATATGAATATATTATTTTGTTTATTTTACAAAAATGGAGATTATATGTTCTGCTTTGTAACTTAAAGCAGTGATGTAAGTTCCTGGAACAGTGGTTGACACTTAGCACTGCAAGGTGTCTTTCCACGCCAGTGTACCCTGCTCTTCCGCACGCCTTTTCAGAACTGTTTAGCATACTACTGAATAGTTGTCATTTATTTACACTAATGACATACGGAGTAGTTAGAGAGTCGCTTATTTACTTACCCTTTATGGCTGGACGTCTTTTATAGTGAAATTATACACTATCTCATTATGTTTGTTTCTGGGAACAAATAAAAACATTTTGATGTGTTATACCTCCCTGTAGAACTCGGATGGTATATTTTGTGGTTCTTTGTAACTTATCTAGTGTCTTCAATTTTGAATAGCTGCCACTTTAAGAGGTCTGATGCTGGTCTTAGATGACAAATCAAGAAACAGCATTAGAAATAAACCTCTAGTACCTCTGAAGGTACTAGAAAACTGGGAGAAACTTAATTAGTTTTGAGCATATTGAAATAGATGTTTGTTGATCACCTTTGTTCTGGATGCAGGGCAAGTAGTGGTATCAAAGACAAGGCCTCCAACCTAACTCTGATCCTAGAAGGAGCTAGGGGTAAATAACACATGTCAGTTAGGGAGCTGCTGGGGAGAAGATAAAATAGGGTGATGGGTTGGGAAGGAGGGCAGTTTTAGGGGGGAGTGTATGTAAGATGACTACTCTCCTTATGTGACTTTGTGTGTGTGTGTGTGTGTGAGAGAGAGAGAGAGAGACAGTCTTACTCTGTCACCATGAGTATAGTGCTGTGGTGTCATATCTCATAGCAACCTCAAACTCCTGGGCTCAACTGATCTTCCTCAGCCCTCTAAGCAGCTGGGACTACACATGCCCACCACAAGGCCTGGATAATTTTTCTATTCTTAGTAGAGACGAGGTCTCATGCTTGCTCAGGCTGGTTTTCAACTCCTGAACTCAAGCAATCCACTGGCTTTGGCCTTCCAGAGCACTAGGATTACAGGTGTGAGCCACCATGCCTGGCTGCCTTATGTGACTTTTGAGCAGTCCTTAACGTGAGCGTCATGTAAGAATGGTGGGGGGTGGATAGTGGGGTGGGGTGGGGTGGGGTGGGTGTGCATGCACATAGAAGCTTCCAGGCAGAGGGACAGCTCCTTGGGAGTTCCTCGAAAGAAACAAGAGTGGCTGTAGCACAGTGAAAAGGATGCCAGGAGAAAAATGTTGGGCTGAGGCCTTGTATACATAGTGGGCCTTCACAAAGAATGAAGACTTGACTTGTGATGAGAAACCATTGGAGGACACATAGTTTGAAAATAATATTAATTCTTCAAGAAGAAGATCAGACTAGCTGCTGTATAAGAACTCACTGTAATGCAAGCAAGGGTGGGAGCAGGGAGACCAGCTAGGAGGCTGATGGAATATTCAGGTGAGAGCCAGCAGGGAACAAAGAAAGAATAAGGACCTAAAATAGGCTGACTTGAAGAAATTAAATGAATCTAAAAGTAGACAAAGTTATGAATAGACAAGTCACAGAAAAAGAAATGCAGATGATCCTTAAACATATCTTCACACATAAGAGAAAGGCAAATTAAAACCATACTGCAGTTTCTCTCCTATTGGGACAAAATCCAGAAACTTGACAATGCATTCTTTGGTGCGGCTATGAAGAAAGTTACATTCATATATTGTTGGTGGAAATGCAAAATTGTTCAACTCCATGAAGCGGAATGTGACAGAATCTCACAACATTGCAAATGCATTTAATCTAGAAATTCTACTTTGAGAGATTTATCCTGCAGGTATATCCCACAAATATCAAAAAAATATGCACAAAGCTTCCGTTGCTTTGCTTTTCTCTTCTTGGCTCCCCTCTTCACAGGTTCTCACTTTGTCACCCAGGCTGTAGTGCAGTGGGTGACTTCCAGTGCCTGGGCTCCACTGACCTTCCTGTCTTAGCCTCCCAAGTTGCTAGGACTATAGGCAATCACTCCTGGCTAATTTTAAAAACAGTTTTTTGTAGAGATGGGTCACTCTGTGTTGTCCAGGCTAGTCTCAAACTCTTGGCCTCAAGTGATCCTCCCAGTTTAGCCTCCCAAAGTGGTAAGAGTCTGGCTTGTATTATTTTCTTTCTCTCTCTCTCTCTCTCTCTCTCTCTCTCTTTTTTTTTTTTTTTTTTTTTTTTTTTTTTTTTATATTTTTAAAATTCCAAACATGGTTTTTTTTTGTTGTGTTATATATAAATAAAACAAAAAAATAGTTGCCACA
>CAUYPK010060207.1:0-17947 GCA_963574355.1 Loris lydekkerianus | reverse complement strand
CCCTCTTCATATATGTACCCATAAAGCATTTTGAGTGTTTTTTTCTGAAAAAATATTTTATATTTCATGTTTACATGGATGGAGCTGGAACATATTCTTCTTAGTAAAGTATCTCAAGAATGGAAGAAAAAGTATCCAATGCTGTCAATATTTTCTTTGTTGACTCAGGCTAACTTTGGAAGCTGCCCTTCCAAGAACTGCTCTGAGTGAAGTACACTAGAAGTCGCAGGACTCTGAGCTGGGGCTACTCTGGGAAGGCCCTGACTTCCAGCCCTGGATCCAGCAAGGATATCTCTATTTCACACTGGCCTGAGGGATTACTAAAAGTCTTCTCTAGGATTCAAAGGCACTCTTCTCAAGAAAGCTGAGTCCTAACGCAAAGTATTTCTGGGAAGATGGGCTGAGAGGAAGCTGCAAGCTATCAATCATCAGAGGCTGGTAAAGTTTTAAGTCTCCAATGGTGAAAAATCTCAGAAAAAAAAAAAAAACCCACAGAAATGTTTCAGGAGAGAAGTAGCAATCACTTAGGCATCTGAAACACAGAACAGCTTGACACCAGATTAAATATTACAAGGTACACTAAAACACTCTTTAATAAAATGCTTCTGTCTACATTATGTCTTGTTTCCTTGCTTACCATTGAATCTGAAACTGTAATATCCAGAAGAACCAGTTAGCCTGTTAAAGAAAAGCTTGCCTGAAAAAATGACTAAATCTACTGGTTCTTTCCCTGGTATAGGTTACAGCTGCCTGGGTGTGGGAGGTAGAAGAAGCAAAAAACCTTAGAACTAGGGCGGCACCTGTGGCTCAAAGGAGTGGGGCAGTGGCCCCATATGCCAGAGAAGACAGGATTAAACCAGGCCTCGGCCAAAAACTGCAAAAAAACCCCAAAACAAAACAAAGAAACAAACAAACAAAAAAACAAAAAAAACCCTTAGAACTGAAAAAGAAAATCAAGTTGTATGAAGTTGGACAATTCAATTCATGAACTCATCCAAGAAAAAGTGCTACATACCTCATACATACCTACGGACACCTTTGTGGTACTCTCCTTAGAAAGCTGTGCAGTAATGCCAGCACCTAGTCCATCCTTTAAAGCACTCTTTCCTCAGATGAGTTTGCAAACTTAATTGTCAGACCTTAAAGAACAAAAGATCTGATGGTCATTCCCTAAAAAGAGCTCCAAAATGGCTTTTAAAGGTAAACTAGCATCAGTGCCTAGCTACCTTTCCCCTTAAACAAAACTAGGAATATGAATTTGTTCTAAAAATGATGCAAGATAAAAGAGATCTTAGAAACACAATAGCCAAATGCAATTTTTGACTTTTTTGGTCCTGATTTATGATGAAGAAGGAATGAAGGTCAGGAAGGAATAAAAGAGAGAAAGAGGAGAGGAAAAGAGAAAAGAAGGAAAAGAATAAAGAAAGGAACAAACTGTCATAAGTCATCTTTAAAACAATTAGATAAATTTGAATGTGGATTAAGGATTTTAATTTAAAAAGTTATTATTAATAGCAATTTTATTAGGCAATTATTACAAGGTTATGTTACAAATGCACTTCTATGTGAGTGCTATGTACTGAAATATACATGGGGAAATGATGTAATACCTGGTATTTGCTTTAAACTATTCTAGGGTGGGTAAGATTGTGGTAAAAGTAAATGAAATAAATTGGAAAAATACAGAAAAGTGTTGAAGTAGGTCATGGGTACACAGAATTGCATTGTTCTATTCTATTTATGCATATGATTAAATTTTCCATAATAAAAAAGTTAAAAATGAACAAAGGAAATTCACAAGCCTATATGTTTTGATTTTTTTCTAACTGTGCCTCCTCTGCAATCTCTAACTTAAGTAAGGCATCTGCCCTTGAAGATCATTTCTGCAGAAATACAATACATGACTTTCCTTTATTTTTTTAAGCATTGTTTGAAATCTAAAACTAAGAGAATTCATTCAAAAGCTGTATTCTATATTGACAAAACCAAAGGTTCCTTCCATTGATGAAATAATAGAGAGTTGAAGGTTTCTGAGTATCTTTCGTTATGATCGTTATGGTACCACATATTTGCATCCACATCTTAGGTACCATGTCTCTGATGAGGGCACAGCACAGAGGAGGGTGTGAAGACCAAAGTCCCTTGAGAAACCACCTTCACAAAAAAGTCAAGAAATGGGAACTGGTCATTTTCCAGATGCATATATGTAGGCAATATTAATATCCTATATTCAAGCTACTCTCAGAAGACAAACTACCACATTTCTTGTCAATTATATTATATAGAACTCTTTCACATTGATCTCTCTGATCCAGGAATGAGAGCAGCTTAAATTAATGTCATCTTGACTACAACTGTGACATAACCACATACAAACAGCCATACACAAAACCTTGCAGAATGCAAGTCAGTGACTTGAAAGAAAGCTCTGGAAACAATGAATTTTTTTTTAAAATAAATGCCATTTCACCACATTCTTGATGTAAAAACAAAAAACAACTACAAAATCAAACAACACATACACACACAAAAATAATTCCAGACATTAATAATTTTAGGTAGAAAAGTAATTCAGAAAAGTCAGAATCTCCATGTAAAGAAATTTGAGGATACTTTGACAATTTATCTCAGGCATATTCTACCTTTTTTCAGGGCACATGCTTTATAAGCATAAAAATTTGCCTAAATTTAGACTACAACTCTTTTTCAGTTAGTACATAATGAAAATTATACATTATAAGAAGGAAATGAACCACATTTTAATTGGCAACATTGTTTTTCTTTCTTAGTGATATATAAAATAATGGTACATATCAAAATCAATGAAATACAGTATCTGAAAATGTGATAAAATGTATAAAGGTTTAGCAAATTCATGTAAGTGAAATAATAAGTTATCAGGGAAAATATAGATGATAAAAATATGCCCTCAATGCAACAAGCTCTCTAGAGAAAAACATGATTTTACATCATCATTCTCTAAACTGCAAATTATGTAATATTGCCGGTAGTCCCTTGGGGTGGACGATGGGGATACCTCTAGAAATTCCTATATATTGATACTAAAGATACTTCTTCCTAGTCCTAAGATTGAGAGATTGGATAAGTCTAAGTTGTTCTCAGCATCACAATCAGTTTAGATAGGCAGATAGATTTTAGATTCTTAGGATGAAAGACCATAACAAATCACATTCCCATCCTGAAATGTAAGACTTCAGGTGCAACTTGCCACACTCTGCCAGTGATCTCCCTTTTAGGAAGAAGGGTGCACTGGAATGATATCTACTGAGTCCCATTCAACTTTATGATATCATGTTTCTAAATAAAATCCTCTGAAACTGTAACTGATAAATATTTAAAGATAAATTCTATAATTAGACACTTGCCCATAGGTTCATTAGCTCCAGCAATGAAAAGAACAGCAAAGTTTCAATACACATGTGATAATATTCTGATAAATGACTATCAATAGGATTCATGAGCTCAAATATTGATTTTAAATCAAGGAAATCAAGGCTCGATTTTAAATCAAGGAAAAATTAATTAATAATGCTACCCCAACCCTGTTTCTGGACAGACAAGTGATCTAGCTTCCCTCAGTGACTCACTTTCAGGTAAACCAGCTACTTCTTTATTTTCAACTTACTTCACTTGCTATTTATCGACTCTTCATCCCTTTTGAGCTGCTAATGATTCTTACGATAATTTTTAAAATATTAAAATGAATGAGAACATTTATGTTTCCTTTGCCAAACAAGTCATGTTTTCGCCTTTGCGTTTTTTGATAGATTTTCTTTTCTGGAGGAAAATGAATATTAAGCTACCTAGAATATTCAGTTCTTGACACGAAGACTCTTACAACAGATGCATTTAACCAATAGTACTTTAAGCACAGAAAGAAAAAAGTCTGTTACAAAGTGAAAGACAAACAGAAAGTGGAAAATGTGCGGAAGGAAAGGAGAATGTATGCCCTTCCTTTATTTCTCTGGAATTGATTAAATAGAGACAAATGGAAGAACGTGTTAGCTTGAGCTTTGAAGCCTCCAAATGATCACATGACTTTTTTTACTGCAATGACAACAGGTTCCTTTCTGCCATGTCCATAAATTAGCCTTGTTTTTGTGTCTGAATCTGCTGTGGATGACTGCCAGCATTCAGTATATGAAGACTAAACTATGAATGAGGCAGTAAGATTATATGATTATATTAAATACCAATTTATTTACCTATTCATGTTAAGGAATATTAAGCTTATTAATGTTTAACTGTATATTAAATACCAATTTATTTCCCCATTCATGTTAAGAAATATTAAACTTACTAATATTTAACTGTATATTAAATAACAATTTATTTCCCTATTCATGCTATTCCTCATTAAACAACATTTTCTCTAATGTTATGTACTCATCATACTCCTGAAGTAGCAAATGCAAAACTTTAAAAAGTCTGCTTGGTTATTGTGCTAGAATAGTGATGATACAAAAAATAAATTCAAGTACAAGATTGAAAAAAAAAAATGCTTGGGCTCTCTGGTGGCATGGGAAATAAATTATCTTTCCATTGAATAAAATGTCCACCTACATGAAACCTAAAAATTTACTTTGTGAAGTGAATCAGTGGCTCATACTGGCCCAAGAGAGCATATTGTAGTTACATCAATACACAGTGGGATGTCCTACTAGAACCAAATATAAGACAGCTTTGATTTCTTTGCTGAGGACCATCTAACCTAATTTTAGATAGCCTTGATCTTTCTCTGAGTAGAAGCCATGCTCTGCTCTGATTCTATTGTCCTATAAAGCAGAGCAAAATACGCATCCATTGACCTTTAAACAACTGCATTTTGAAATCATATAAAGGTAGTAAGGACTGTGCCCATTCATATACAAACATACACCTTTGTCTCTACCCTTTCCTTGAAAATTCACTTTAAAATGATTTGATGGATGGTGCTGAAAAAAAATACAACCATGAACATTAAAATCAGCCTGTGACAAAACAAGAAACTGCTCACAAGTATGGGGCATTTCTAGAGATGCCCTAACTCACCACATGTATTCAGCCTATTATAAAACTCCATAGGATTTCTGCTTTTTTGCCTTCCTAACCACACTCATTTTTAAATGTATTTTGTTTCAAGTTCACTTTTCTTAATTTCAACATTATTCATCTCTTCTAAGATCAATGTGGAAGTGAAAACAAACAAATACAGCACTGAGTATTTCAGACAGGGCAATTAAACATGTGGTTTCTCTAGGCACATGTTATAGCATCAGCATTTGCAACTCAAGAACTGACCAATGAATCAGGATAAAATAAAGTCTTCAAAGAAGCTGATTATTTATTTCCACATATGCTACCAAGATTACATCATCATGGTTAAATTCATGGCCTACCAATATTTTGTTAAGAACTCCAAATTTCAGGCATTTTAATTTAAATCATAAAAATCCAGAAGATGCCAGCCTCTATCTTCCCATCATATAAACTTGGAAATTTCTATGACATTGTTTCTTTTCACTGCATTAAGATAATAATAGCATCACATGTTGACTCCGTGAAAACTTAATGCCATGACTTCAACTTATAAGAAAACTTCTAGGTAAATAAAGAGATGTTTTGTTTACTAGTCATAATCTCAAGAGTGGCTGTATGAGGTATGTAATAAAGTCAGATACCTTATACATAAAAATCAATAAAGTTAATACAAAGAACAAAACATAACAATACAAGATGGAACAAAAATATCTCTTAAGGTACCATGGACTGTGTTTGCACTTTGAGAGAAAAAAAGAAGTGAATGGCATGGTTCTATTATAACAAATCTATCTGACATTAGAACTGCAATCACAGCTGATTTGCAGGCAGATGACTTCATGTATTTTGTATACCTATATATCCCTACTGTGTCGCTTGGCCTATAGTAAATAATATTTACCAAATGCATTCAATATTTTTACAAGAAATGTTTATTATTATTGGCATCATTGGTGTTACTCACATTTGAATATTATTGTTTTACTATTTACTATTATCATTAGTCTTCCATATAAATGAGAAATCAAGGTGTGAGAATATGTCTGACCTTTAGTCCATTTTGTCTGACTCCAAACCTAAGCACTAATTACCACAGTCTTCTCTCCTTTTGGCATAAAACATAAAATTTCCCATGAAATAGCATATAGGATAAGCTTAATAAATATTATAGATAACTATGAGCTGGGCTAGTAATCAAAATTTCTTCCTTTTTTTTATTGTTTCAGGTTAATTGAGGATGCAAAGAATTATGGTACAATGTGTACATTTGTTAGGTAAAGTCCCTCCTATAATTGTGTCCTGCCCCCAAGAAGTGTACCATACACCCTAACGTTGTGCCCATTAAGTGGGAGCACACCAGAATTTCATGAATGAAATAAGTTTAACCGGGATTAAGATAAGAGATAACAGTTAAAGCAGAAGGAAGTGGCTGAACCAATTGAATGAAGTAAGAAGACACAATTTACATTCAGTCTTGATGAATGGGTACATCTGGCTCTAGTGCACTGTGGGGTACATGGATAGAATTATCTGGGGTTGACTTAGTAAGTATCCAAAGCATAGTTTGGGAATGCAGCAGCCAGTGGGTCACTAAGTGTGGAGGGGGTCAGGAATCCTGGAAGCCTGAAAGCCTTTGGAACCACAGATTAGAAACAAACATTTGAACCACAGATTAGAAATCAACCAGAGTTAGAGTATCAGGACACTCATACTTTAAAGGAAATTGAAATATTAGAAGGCTAGAAGTTCTATTATCTCATAAATGCCAATTACCCAGTCAATGTGTGAGGCAACAAAAACCTAAGGGCAGATTACCTGAAGGCCTGGCAAATTAAGACAAATAATTTAGGAGGATCACAGTTCAGGAACAAACCCTGAAAAGATACTAAACCAAGGTAGAGTAGTGGAGAGACTGTATATTAGAAGAGAATATCCAAGTCATGTGGAAAACAAGTTAGAAGTCGTATATTAGTTGGAACCAACAACTTTGAATGTCTTTGAGAATCTTGCAGCTGTCCTCTATAAGTTGTACACTCATAGTCATAATTAGTCTTGTGGCACTATGAGTGTTTCAAAAGGTGGCTCTTGCTGCTCTTTGCCTCCTGATACAGGGCTGCAGCACAACGATCAGTTTGATATTGAAGAACAGTTCTTGACCTGAGTGTACCTTGACCTGCAAACGCAGATGGTCAAAAAGTGTTGGATAAGGCAAAGGAAAATACAATTGCAGGTAAAAGGAAGCTTGGTAACAAGTGTGTTTGGATACAGGTTCATAAATTAACAGAAGGGGTCCTAAGAAACTTTGGCAGAGAAGTAGGTTGGAGGCACACTGTAAAAATCACAAATGTATGTCTGATGAAGTAGTTTGGATATTTTTTTCTAGGGAATCAAGAGGTGATGGAGATTTTGAGTTGGAAAGATGCTCTAACAGAAGCATCATTTTTAGGAAAATGAGTATGGCAGCAGTGTGACTGATGAATTACAGGTAAGACCAAAGGGTAACAATTAGGAAGCTGTTGCAATCAGTTAGAAGTGAGATAAATAAAACTTCAATTATATCCATGACAATAAGAATGAAAAGATGGGAAACCATGGTGAGTTGGCAAGCCAGTGGGGACATTATTTATAATTAAAATGGTAAGTCTTTACTGAGGGAGAGAAGGAATACACACATACAAATTCACACACACCCCTGCCCACAATCACACTTTCAGTGCATTGCAAAAGGTATTGCTTTAAGTCACAGCAAGTGCAGATGCTCCTAGACTTATAACAGAGTAACATCCTAATAAGTTCAACATAAGTTGACAGTATCTTAAGTCAAAAACACATTTAGTGTGCTTAACCTAATGTGCTTAGCATCATGAAAATATCATACCATTTATCACTACCCCAGAAAAAGATTAAAATCCACAATCTGAAGTATAGTTTCCACTGAATCGGTATCATTTTTCCACCACCATAAAGCCAAAAAATCATAACGTGAAGCACTGTACAATGGCCGCTGTCTGTCTAGAAAGCCCTCACACATGATGGGTGTGAAGTTTCAAGCTATGATATTGGGTTATAGGTATAAGCCACCATTTAATTATACCATATGTATTTTAATTGCAGGTGTTTCTTTTTATTAAGTAAAAATACAGATTTTTTTGAGAAACCAAACAAAGTTGTACAGTAAAGCTGAATGTGACAAATCATATACTATTTCAGAAAATGCATCAAAATAAATTTAGATTTCAAATATTCTTTTAAAAACTGGTACTTTGGCCAGCACAACATGTAGATAAAAGTTTGTTACGACAACACACCATCATCTGGTGAGCAGTTTGTTAAGGGCTGATATGAGATTGCCCTTAATGTGCCCACACCACTTACCAGCACACAGCTGAGGTCCCAGGAAGAGTGGGGGACTAACTGGCTCACCTGGGACTTAAACCCTTTATTATGGCATCCTTAGTGCAGGCTGTACTGAACTGAGTTGTATTAATAACCAGCTTTTCTTTTTATTTGTTTCATAAATTTGAGGTTAATCTTTCTTCTTTTTTGTTTGTTTGTATTCTATTTTGGCAGGGTGGGAAGAACTAATTAGTAAAGCTACTGCATATACAATTAATAGCATTGATGTTTCCAACCCCAAATATTTTTAAATAATTAGTATATATGGGGCAGCGCCTGTGGCTCAAGGAGTAGGGCACCGGCCCCATATATCCAGGATGGCGGATTCAAGCCCAGCCCTGGCCCAAACTGCAAATAATAATAATAATAATTAGTATATATGATGACTAACTCTAAAAGCATCCAATAGTTTATATCACTGACACTGTGGAATCTGGGATCCATCACATCCAGATTAAATAAAGACAAATGATTGTAGTTTTATCACAAATATTTATGTACTCATGCAGATGATGGTATTTGGGCTTCTATTGACCTGGTAAATACCTGTTTTCTTTTTTCTATTTTTATTTCAGTACATTTAGGGGGTACAAGTTGAATTCTGTTACATGTACATATTGCACAGTGGTGAAGGCCGGACTTTTAGTGTACTCCTCACCTGAATAGTGTACATTGTATCCCACCGGTGAATGCACTATGGGCTAAGATAACAACACCTCAGCATGAATTTGTAAAACATTTTATTCTTCCATCCCATCACCATTCCATGAGGCATTTACAGTATGATGAATCAAAAAACAAATGTGTTTTTTCTGGATTCTGAAATGATACATTTTATTTGAAGGATTCAGGATCTAATATCTCTTATTGAACACATTTTGTTATTTACTGCTATTGTTTTAATAGACCAAATGCAACAAATGTTTATGAATGGACACAGTTACTTTGCATTTCTATAAAATTGGGGACTAGAGGAAATAATTTTGCAGATAAAAATATTAATTATTTATGCAAATTTGAGGATTTAAAAAATATATTATGCAAATTTCAGACTTTCAAAAAATACTCCTAGCATGACAGTTCTAACTTACTTTTAAAATTCTCTTATTAACAGTGATAAAAGAATTAAAATAATTAGAGGTAGTATTTAATGTACGTGACAGGATTATTTCTTTATTATTAGCAGCATCATACAGATTTTGTATTGCATAGTTCCTGCCTATTATATTGCCTATTTGTATAAGTGGCTCTATCCCATGGCAACAGTTGTCCCCACTAACATGGTGGGTCCTAAAGAATATGATATTCTTATAACAATATGATATTTTTATGATATAAGAACATGACAAGTTGTAGCCAATACTCTGAAAAGCATATCCTTGAAAATACTTATAATACAGACTGAAACAGGTACATAATTTTGATGATTATACATTTCAGTGCCAAAAGATAAACCCAATTTTCACATCTAATTGGTAGGCATATGTCATGTATACATTTTCAATGTCTGATTTCTAATTTCAGGTTTCTATACTAGTGTACTCCTGTCCTTGTATTTCTTTCTATCTGAACTTATTCTGCTTTTACTGAGATTCAAACAAATAGGAATGTTTCATTGTCTAAGGCTGGGCCCATTTACTTCCATAACAATACAAGCCAGCTGTGCTCAAATGCAGCATCTGAAGAGTGATGTAGAAATAAAGAAAGCAACCTGGCAGGACTAGTCATGCTAAAGAAAATAACTATGGGCAATTCTGCTGTGGTATTGCTAATAAATACTACATGACCCTTTAGGCAACACAGTGGAATTATTTAATCCCATATTCTACACTTCCAGCTCAACTCTGTCACCCAAATTACCTCTCATCTGTCCTTAACCAATTTCCTTTGTGCTTATACGACAGGATTATGGGTTTTATCTGAGTGTCCTAATCTGAATCCAAATCATGAGATGTGCTTTTCAGTAATCATGTATATCACATATGTATTTAGCTATAGAATACTTTATATTTTATTTTCCAAAAAATTCAAGTACTTGATGTAATTTAATCATAACATCAGACAATATATCATAAAAATGCAAATGACAGATATATGTTGCCTTATAATAAAAATGATAAATTAAAGCCATCCTTTGCATTTCACATTGACATAAAATAAAATGAAATTCAGTTAGATTCTTAGCTTTGTACAATTTCAAAAGTAAGGTATAAATTTATAAATATATACTTTTTTTGGTTTGGTATTTTTTGTTTGTTTGATTGGTTGGGGTTTTTCACTTGCTTCATTTTATTAAGGAAGGTTTTGCTACTAGTGATTTTGTTTAATGGAATAAGGCCAGGTTCCTGGTGTGCAAAAACACAGCCTGACTCTGGGAAGGCTCACTCAGAAACTAAACTTGGAACTGTCCAATGGCAATCAATATAGAACACCAAGGTAGATAGAGAAATCTGTATAATGCTAACACAAAAAAGAAGGGTTTTCTTGGCACACAAAATGGTTTTCTCTCGTAGGAGAGCCAATGTCTTACACATCACTGAAGCTTTTTAAATTTGAGTCACTATAAATAGTAAAAAAAAAAAAAAAAAAACGCATGAAAGGAAGAAGAAAACAAATACAAGTCAAAAGATTCACTAAGATTGTATTATATCATTACCCAAATTATGTGTTAATAACCATAATGTCTACCAACATAATAGCATTCTCTTAGAACAAACATAAGACAAAGATAAATACATGTACTTTTACGTTTTAATAGTTGAAACTTTTGTACAACTGACCAACAAAAAAAATGTATTTACTTGTAAATAGATTTTCACTTTTAATTTTCAACACCAGGAAAAATTAAACATTAATTCTTTGTTTTAGAGATGAGAACACAGATGCTAAGAAAGAGTCAGTAATTTGCCCTAGATTCCTAATCAAATCTGCCTTATTTCAAAGTATTCTTTTTATTTAATAATATTAACTGTTAGGAAATATATATTACAAATTTTACATTATCAGAAATAAATGTAAGAAGCAAAACTAAATATCTGCAATATCCCCACCCCTCTAACTATTGTATACTACATTGGAGATAAAAATTAAGTATAGACATAATCTAAGTACAGCATTTGTGGGGGGAAAAGCCTTTCAAGAAAGACTTAAAAATTACTAAGATATGTTAACAATTATTTATACACAGGGTATATACTTTATGTGGCCATACCAATTTATTTCATTATCTGTTTTGAAGATATCTGCTATCTGAAGATGGCAGAGCAGAGAAATAGAAAAGAAGACATATTTTTAGTCACTCAACCAATCCTGTAGTATGCTCTATCTTTAGACTTCCTGTTATGTAAAATTATAAATATCCTTATGGTTTATGTCTGCTTGATTTGGCTTTCAGTAACTTCAGCCTGAAGGTTTCATAACGAATGCACATTATATAAAGGTGCTGAGAAATTAACAACATCTAGAAAGAGCCAGGAGTAAGAAGAGGTCTCTGTTCCACATAACTTTCACTATGCATGTTCATTTAGCAATCGTTCTTAAAATTCCAACAAAACCAATGTTCCAGCATTGGTAATAGCAAAATGAAACATTGCCTTTCCTCAAGGAGCTATTAGGCCCTGAACATAAGAGATAGTCAATAAATCACAGAATGGTAGAAAACATTCCAGTGATCTGATTTTTTTACACAAGGAATTTGAGGCCACCTACGTAGCAAGTGGCAATGTGCAGTAAAAACACGGACTCTTGTTTCCTAACCCAGTAATTTCGCTGAATACAATATCCTCCAGATTCATCTAGGTTCTTGCAAATAGCAGGATTTCCTTCCTTTTATGGTTAAATAGCATGGTAAGTGAAATAAGCCAGGCACAGAAATACAAATACTGCATGATCTCATTCATATGTGGAATCCAAAACAGTTGATCTCATAGAAGTAGAGAGTTGAATAGGGATTACCAGAGGCTTGGGGTTACTGGAGGAGGAAGAGTTGGGGAGATGGTCTGGGAATACATTTTCACAGTCAGACAGAAGGAAGAAATTTCAGAGTTCTATTGTACAGCATGGTGACTATAGTTATGACAATATATTGTATTCTTTAAAAATGCAAATAGAGTGGATGCTGAGTATTCTTACCACAAAATATGATAACTGTGTGAGGTAAGGCCTTTCTTAATTAGCTAGATTTAACCATGTATAAAACGTGTACATGATAAATCATGTATCATGGACAATTGTATATGTCCATTTTGAAACTAAACATCCAAAAAAAAAAGAGAGAGAGAGAGAGAAATAATATAGTAGAGTTACATAGTGTATAGTCACTGTGACCAAGTAGTTGTCAAGAGGGTGTCAATGTAAGTCTTGCGATCCCTTCTACAGCCTTCCCATGTAAGATACAGCCCAATGTACCTCTTTGTTCTCTTATCCCTCCTACTATTTCAAATGTGTCCATGGGAGCTGGATCATTAAAATTAAGACTAGATATAGGGATGAAATAACCAAAACTTTGAAGCACTCTGATTTCCAGATAACTACTGGAGGTCCCACACCAGCCCTGGACTGCCTGTTTGTAAGAGAAATCGGCTTTTTTTTTTTTTTTTGGTGTGTGTGTGTGTGACATCACCTTCTTTAATGAGTCAATATTTTGTGGAATTTTCTGGTACTAATTAATAATTAGAACATTAACATCATAAAATTAGCACATTACTTATTAAATTATTTAATCACAAAGTTTTTTGTTTGATCACATACTATCATTGTCTGAGTCTAATCAAAGTCCTAACCAGAGCATTAAGGCAAGAGAAAGAAACAAGGGGCATCCAAATCAGAGAAAAGGAAGTCAAACTTGTCCTATTTGCCAATGATCTTACAAGTAGAAAACTTTAAAGACTCTTACAAAAGACTCCTAGAATAGATAAATTCAGTGAAGTGTCAGGTTACAAAATTATTGTACACATATTAGTAGCATTTCTGTACACTAAAAACAGCCAAGCTGAGAATAAAATCAAGAATGCAATAACATTTATAATAGCTGTGAAAAATATATATAGGTATTTATGTAACCAGAGACGTGAAAGATCTCAACAGGAAAACTACAAAACACTCACAAAAGAAATTGTAGATGACACAAACAAATTGAAAACATCCCAAGTTCATGTATTAGAAGAGTCAATACTGTCCATGAAAATATAAGTGTCATTTTTTTCATAGCATTAGTAAAACATCCTAATTTTCATATAAAGAACATAACAGCTTGAATAACCTAAGCAATCCAAGCAGAAAGAACAAACCTAGAGGCATCACCTTGTCCAATTTTAAATTACACTACAAGGTTATAGTAACCAAAACAGCATGGCACTTATATAAAAGTAGACACATAAATCGAAGGAACAGAATAGACAATCCATAAATAAAAGCATATCTCTACAACCAACTGATCTTCAACAAAGCAGGCAACAAAATGCACTAGGGAAAAGCAACTCTATTCAATTAGTGGTACTGGGAAAATTAGCCACATGCAGAAGAATGAAATTGGATCCCTATCCCTAACCATGCAAAAAAATTAACTCAAGATGTATTAAAGACTTAAATGTAAAACCTAACACCATAAAAATCCTACAATAAAACCTAGGAAAATTTCTTCTGGACATTGAACTAGGCTAAGAATTTATGACTAAGATATTAAAAGCAAATATTAATATAAGAAAAAAACAAATAAATAAATGGGTCTTTATTAAACTAAAATGTTTCTGAATTGTAAAAGAAATAACCAACAGAGTAAATAGATAACCTATAGAATGGGAGAAATTATTCACAAACTATTTATCTGAAAAAAGACTACTATCCAGAATCTATAAGGAATTAAAATAAGCAATAAAAAAAAAAAAAAAAAAAACACAAACACACACACAAATAACCCCATTAACAAGTGGTCAAAGATATAAATTTTTCAAAAGAAGATACACAAACGGCTAACAAATATGACACAAATGCTCAACATCACTAAATAATCAGGGAAATGCAAATTTAATCCACAATGAGTTACCACCTTAGCCATGTTTGTGAGGATGTGGTGAAAAAGAAATGCTTAGGGACTGTTGATGGCTATGAGTAGACCTACCATGCAATCCAGTAATCCCACTGCTGAGTATCCAAAGGAAAAGCCATTATATGGAAAAGACATGGACATTTTTTATGTTTACCACAGCATAATTCACAATTGCAAAGATATGGAATCAACCTAAGTGCCCATCAACAGATGAGTGGACACCTACACACACACACAGACAGACACACATACATGCACCTGAGAATATTACTCAGCAATCAACAAGGATGAGAGGAAGAAATAAGGTCTTTTGAAAACTTAGATGCGATGTAGGCCATTATCCTAAGTGAAGTATGTCAGAAATAGTAAAACATATATATGGGTCACAATGAAATTTTTGAGGTCCAAACATTAGATCCATTATTTTACATCTAAGGAACACAGTCCACAGCATCCTTTCTGATTGACCCGTGTAAGTTTCAACTTGCTTGGCTTATCAGCATGGCTGTGAGAGCTGCATTTGTTTCCATCCATGTGGATTTTATGTTTTGATTTTTGCATATCTAAAAATTTTATAAAGACCCACATACTGCCTGTATTCACTTATAAATGGGAGCTAAATGATGGGTACACGTGGTCATACACAGTGGTATAATAGATTCTGGACACTCAGATGGTGTAAGGGTAAGAGGGAAGATAAAAAAATATTTATCAGGTACAATGTATAGTACTCAAGTCATGGATACATTAAGTGTCCTGACTTCACCACTGTATAATTCATCCGTGTAATTAAAAAAAAAACCCACTTGCACCCTCTAAATATATTGCTATTGAAATAAAAATAAAAGAAAAAACATCCTCAAAAGAAAAAATTACCTCTTTCATAATCATTTAGTTTAAAAGAAAAACTTTCAGATTTAAAAATACCCTAGATAGTATCAATAATATCAAATGTACCCAAGAAACTCATGAAATAAAACAGTGGAGCTAAAAATACAATGTAGTATGAAAATTTCTTCATATGAGTATCTTTGCCAATGCTCATACCACCCAGTCTACGTAGAAGAGTTTTCAGTTTAGACCAAATATAAGCTGAATCATTTTTGAGGTCTACCTACATGTGTGTGATATGTTCACTCACTTCTGCTCTGTAGAGTACTACACTCTCTGACTATGCTATACTTTATTTATGCTACTTCTGATAGTCAATTTAGGCTTTGCCTGTGTTTCACCATTAGCACTAATGGTCCTATAAATTTTTATGTTTTTTAGAGTGTAATATTTTATGTAGATTTTTTTTATCTTTTAATAGCTTAATGTATTTCAAGAATTTCTGTCCTGAATAATATTGAATGATATCTAAAGAACGTTTGGCATTTCTTCAGATGACCATTCCTTAATCTTAATAGAGATGAATTATATTAATTGATTTTATTTTAATGTTAAATCAAACTTTTTCTTGGAATGAAACTAACTTGAATTTAAAAAAAAAAAAAGGCATACCAGGAAAAGTCAGTGTTCGAACTTGTATAAAAGGCACTGTACCATTTTAAAGAAAGATTCTTTTCAAAGAAACACACAAATGATTGTTCAATCAATTGTGCTTAACAGAATCTAGATGGATGTTGTTAAAAAACATTGCACACATTTTTGTCTTGGTCCCAAACTGTGAATGGTTTCATGGACTGCTAAGTGTTTCAGTTTTTAATATGAAGCTTCCAGGACCACACCTGTTAGCTATACTCTAATCTCTCTGCAATCTTAGAAATCCAATATAGGAGTTATTAGATCAATTGAGTAATCAGACAATTTTTGTGGTTGAATACATTCCAAAGATGAATGCATAGATCGTTTGATTGAAATTGTATGTTCTGAATTAAATCAAACTCTCCTCCCTGTCTTCCTTCTCTCCATCTCCTCCTTGTTCTTCTCCTTGGTATCCTGTCAAAGAGCTTCTCAGACCTACATAAAGACGTATAAAGTATTACCACTGTAATATAGTATCATAGGCCACATTAAAAATGATTTTTGTGTCTGTAATAGAAATTATAAAACTAGGAAGTTTCTCTCTTTCTCACAGCTTCAAACTACCTTCTCTCCTAAGGAGTTAAATGGAAGATATGGGTTATTTATTTAGGTATGCTGTTTTTGCTACATTATAATCAGAGTCATCCAAAAACATTGGTTATTAGCATTTGCATTATAGTGGTAAGCACAGCTGTCTTCCAAAACCAGTGATCATTTATATTCTTTATATCTTTTTTTTTTTTTTTATTGTTGAGGATTTTTGAGGGTACAAAGAAAAAGAATTATCCAAAACTAAATCAAAGATTAATGAAATTGAAAACAAAAGAATTATACAGAAAATTAATGAAACAAGGAGTTTGTTTTTTAAAAAAATAAATAAAATAGATAAACTTTTGGCCAGACCAACTAGAAATAGTAAGTAAAATCTCTAGTAACCTCAATCAGAAATGATAAAGGGGAAATAACAACTGATGCCACAGAGATACAAGAGATTATCATTGAATACTACAAGAAAATCTATGCCCAGAAATTTGACAATGTGAAGGAAATGGATCAATATTTGGAATCATACCCTCTCCCTAAACTTAGCTAGGAAGAAATAGATCTCCTGAACAGACCAATTTCAAGCACTGAGATCAAAGAAACAATTAAAAAAAAAAAATCTCCCAACAACAACAACAATAAAAAGCCCTCATCCGTATAGCTTCACACCAGAATTCTATCAAAATTTCTAAAGAGTTTATTTCCATACTACAGAAATTAT
This sequence comes from Loris lydekkerianus, assembly GCA_963574355.1. Lineage (NCBI taxonomy): Eukaryota > Metazoa > Chordata > Mammalia > Primates > Lorisidae > Loris > Loris lydekkerianus. Next base: position 674 of record CAUYPK010060207.1, on the reverse strand, counting down.
TCCAAAAAATTGAGGAAGAAATCTCCCCCAACACATTCTACGAAGCAAACTTCACTTTGATACCAAAACCAGGAAAAGACCCAACTAAAAAGGAGAACTTCAGACCAATTTCCCTAATGAATATAGATGAAAAAAATATCAACAAAATCCTAGCCAACAGACTACAGCTTCTTGTCAAAAAAGTCATACATCATGATCAAGTAGGTTTTATCCCAAGGATGCAAGTCCATAAACGTAATTCACCACAGAAGCAAAAGTAAAGACCATATAATCCTCTCCATAGATGCAGAAAAAGCATTCAATAAAATTCAGCGTCCTTTTCTAATTAGAACACTGAAGACTATAGGCATAGGTGGCACATTTCTTAAACTGATTGAAGCCATCTCTGACAAACTCACAAACTATTATGTTACTGAATGGAGTAAAACTGAAAGCTTTTCCACGTAGAACTGGAACCAGCCAAGGTTGTCCTTTACCACCACTACTATTCAACATAGGGCTGGAAGTTCTAGCCAATATAATCCCTATAAATAGTTAAAATTGACTAGGGATGCAAAATGTCAGAGCTAAACTTTTTACATTTTGGTGTTGAGTCCAGTTACCCTTAGAATGTACCTTGTGAAAAGAAATGACTTTTGAACTACAGATCTAAACATCAATGGAGGGGGGTCTAT
>CAUYPK010060205.1:0-16356 GCA_963574355.1 Loris lydekkerianus | reverse complement strand
CTCTTATAAATTGAGGTGCGTTGTGGTTGGGTGCATAAATATTAATAATTGATATCTCATCATATTGAGTATTACCTTTAGCAAATATGAAGTGTCCATCCTTATCCTTAATTATTTTGGTTGGTTTAAAGCCTATTGTGTCTGCGAACAGAATTGCAATGCCTGCTTTTTTCTGCTTTCTATTTGACTGGAATATAGATGACTATCCCTTCACCTTGAGTCTATATTTGTCTTTTAATGTAAGATGCGATTCTTGGATGCAGCAGATATCTGGCTTGTGTTTTTGTATTCAGTCAGCCAACCTATGCCTTTTTAGAGGACAATTTAAACCATTTACATTAATTGGGAGTATTGAGAAGCCTTTTGAGAGTCTGGTGGACTTTTTTAATCCTTTTATGACTGTGGAAGTTCTAGTTTATCAAAATTTTCTGGGTTGGTTTACTTTTGTGGTGGAGGATTATGCTGGTCTTTATGGAAGATAGGTCTGATAATATCCTGGAGAGCTGGTTTAGTTATGGCAAATTTCTTCAACATGTGAATGTCATTGAAGTATTTAATTTCTCCATCATAAATGAAACTTACTTTAGCTGGGTACAGGATCCTGGGTTGAAAGTTATTTTGTTTTAGGAGATTAAAAGTCGATGACCATCGTCTTCTAGCTTGAAAGGTTTCAGCAGAGACATCTGCAGTTATTCTAATATTCTTCCCCTAGTAGGTAATGGTTTTCTTTTGTCTGGCATCTTTCAGTATTTTTTCCTTCATATTTACTTTAGTGAAATTGATTATGATGTGTGTGTGGGATGTCTTATTTGGGCTCAGCTGTGCTGGAGTTTTGAAACTGTCTGCTACCCGAATTTCAGAATCTCTTAGCATGTCTGGAAAGTTCTCCTTCATAATTTCATGGAGAAGAGACTCTGTGCCTAGTGAAGCCACTTCGTCGCTTTCTGGGATCCCTATAAGACAAATATTGGTTTTCTTTGAAGTATCCCAGAGCTTTCTGAGAGAGTGATATGTTTTTGCCTTCCATTTCTCTTCTTCTTTGAGAGTTTGGGAGCGTTTGAAAACTTTGTCTTCAATGTCAGAAATCCTTTCTTCTTCTTGCTCCATTCTGTTACTGAGGGATTCTACTGTGTTTCTCAGATCTTTGAGGGATGTAACTTCTTGTCTCAATGTGTCAAAATTTTTGGTCATTTGGTCTTTGAATTTGTTGAATTCTTTAGTTATATTTTGGGTTACTGCTTGGAGTTTTAATTCGATCTTATTTGCTATCCAGATTCTGAATTTGATTTCTGACATCTCAGCTATTTTTTTGTGCATGGGATCTTGTGCTGTGTCTGCCCTATTGATCCTTGGGGGAGTTGATCTACTGTGATTACTCATATTGCCACATTTTTTCTGTTGATTTCGCCTCAGGATTGTTTTTCACTGTTGCTTCTGGCCGTTCTCAGAGTTGGGGAGATGTCTCTTTAAGGATAGACCGCAGCATGGTCACTCTATTGTTGCTGGATCTTTGTAGGAGGTGACTCTTTGCAGTTCCTCTGGGGCTGCTCCATCTAGGGAGTTCTAGTTGTGGAAGCAACAGGGTGGGAGGTTGTGTGCACGGTTCTCGGAGCGCCTGGTGCTCGGTGACTTTTGCACAGAGACCCCAAGGTTCCAGTGGTCTCTGGCCAGGAAAAGGACTCTGCACAGAGGCAGGGAGGGCTTTAGAGGGTGCACGGCTACTGGATTCCCTAGCCAGATGAGTGGGCTAGTGTGGAGGCTGGAAGGACACAGGAGGGAATATGCAGAGTTGCATGGGTTTCGCATTTCCTGGTCAGGGCATGCGGAGGGCAGGTGGGCACAGGTCACGTGTTGGGGGTCGTGGCACAGCTCTTATGGAGGTCTGGGTAGCGCCATACCCTGAAGTTTGATGTTGCTATGAGCTGTGATGTGACGGCACTCTACTCAGGGCAACAACCTCAGGCTCCAGTGTGCCAAAACTGGCTCACTCTGCCCCTAAGGATTAAAGCTGTAAGGCAGCTCAGTCCCTGTTTTTAGGCTGCTCAGTCACTAGATTACTAGGTCCTGCCCGATCCTTGCTCTGGGACCCTGAGGGAGGAGCTTGCCGGGACAGTTCTCTCACAATGGCTTCCTGTGCCCAGCTCAGTTGCTCAGTCTGGGGTCCCAGACAATGCCCAAAGTTTTCTGCACTTCTGCTCAAGCTCTCCCCAAGGCAGCTGAACTGAGGGCCAAGTCCAAAAACACCAAAACAGTTCACAGGTAAGGCCTTTCTGGTTTGCAGTCTCACTGCTGCTTGTACTTGTGGTTGCTGGCGGGATTAGGTTGATCAAACACACGCAACCACTTGCCAGTTTTCCACTGTTTTTGTCCTACTCTTGGGATCCAGAAGTCCTTTGCTGACTCCCTGTATTCTCAAAAGGATGATTATAGGCAGATCCCACCAGCCAGAGATGCCTGGAGTCTTATCTCCCCAGACTCACCATGTCCTGTTGCAGGAAAGCTGTTACTCGGCCGCCATCTTTAATCCATCCTCTTTTGCTACATTTTCAGTTAGTGTCCTTTTAAAAAGAGTAAGGGAAACAAGAGTTCATTCTTTTTTTGCCATAAGAGGCAGCCACCTGCATGCCAGAAAGAAGTCTCTACACTAGGAACTGAACTGGTGGGAACCTTTATCTAAGACTTCTCAGCCTCCAGAACTGTGAGAAATAAATTCCTGGTCTTTGAATCATGGCAGTCTGATCTCATTAATGCACATTGGATACATGGAATGACAAAATATTTACTTTATTCTTAAGACACTTCTGGTCATCAGTAGATAACAGCTTTCCCAGTTGTCACCTAGCTCTAGAACTGATAACATTCTACATGGTTATTGATGTGATATAAACAGTGAAGGAAAAGTAGGGACATTATACATCTAAAACTTTGGCACAGGCTCTTGTAGTTGGGGTATGGCAGTGATGATGATGATGACAATTACTACAATGATAGCCTTAATGTTCCTTTAGCATGACTAAATTTACATAGTCTTCAATCTGAATCTAAGTCCCTTAACCTCTCTTTTCTTAGTGCATGTACTTTAGAAAACTTATCAACTGCCTTTGCCCCTTTGAAATGTAAATGTTTTTAAGGGTCATAAGCCAGTTTTATAGCCCAGGAGTGTTTTCTCAAGGACTCTTTGAAATGTAATCATTGTTGAAGATGGTACCCCTATTACAGTTTCTGTGCCAGGGGAGGTGCAATGCTCCAAGTTGCATAGCCACTTCCTGTTATAATGATGAGAAGTTTATTTTACCTTTGGATAAAGAATAAAGCCAATTAGTAAACAGGATGTTATAGTTTCCCCCTGACATCCTCCAGTACTTTTCCACTAGATCACCTCTGTGCTTAAAACCCGTTCACCCTTTGTTTTAGAAGAATTGAGTTCAGACTGAGTTCTGACCTCTCTTTCCTATTGCAATGACCTTCAGCAAAGTCTCCTTTGCTTCCTTAGTTTTGTGCAGTGTAATTTTTGCTCTGATGATGATAATTGTTTTGATTGGTTTGAGGACATGGAGGGTACAAGCATGGTGGTATCAATGGAAATGGGAGGGTGATGGCTATTCTTTTAGTGAGAAAACTTGTTGCATATGGACATGTGGGGTTTGAGATGGTGACTGACATTCAAGTGAAGAAATGGCCCTTGAGTTTTGCTACTTATGGACTGGAGAGTCAACCAGCATGGTGGGAATGTTTGAAGCACCAATAAAGTGTTATTTCCCTGAAGAAGCAGGAAGATCAGGTGATCAGACAAAACATAAACAGAGGGGCCAAGATGGGAACTTTGGTAAGGATGAAGAGAAAAATCAAGAGCAATTGGGAGAAAAGAAGAGGGGTCATCAGCAAACAACAAAAAACAACATGGAGAAAAGAGCTTGGTTTCTTGCTAAAATTAGTTGGTAAACTCTTTAAAGTGCATTATGTCAAGTACGAGGGTGACAGGTAATTTTAAAGGTGATGTGTAGGTAAGACATAATCAGAAATCATTTGAGAATTTGGAGAAGGAGAAGGAGAGCAAGAAGGAGGAGGAGAAGGAAGAAGGAAGAAAGAGAAGGAGAAGAAGAAAGAAGGCTGTAATAAAATTCTTTTTCCTAGAATAGATAAAACTAAAACATTTATCAAAGTTAGACTTGGTAAAATAACCAGTAAACATTGGTATTAAAGATATTAGAGAGTGAGCTGTTTTTTAGGCAGGCAGGGATGTTAACTTTAAACGAAGGATTGAGTATGTATGTCTGTGTGTTTAATGGGTAACTATATCAGTACTGTTTCCTTCAAATGAAAATAAATTTTGGTCTTTGAAAAGATATCTTGTGGAGATACCTTCTTTTAAGGAATAAATTGAAAACTCAAGCTGAAGTAAAATTTTATAACTTCTATCTTTTTGTAAAGGACAAATTATTCACTCTAGAGGGCAAGACTTCTTCCAAGTTTGTGGGTCCAAAGGAAATTTGAAGGAAAATGCCAGTAAGAGAAAACTAACTAAGACATTCTATTTTAGAAAGAAAATGGTTCATATTGCTCTAGAGAAAATGAGAGAAAGAAGGTAAATAACATTTACCCTGAATTTTTGACTTATAAAAGTAGTAGGAATAAATATAGTGTTATTCTGGGTCTTTTGAAAGCCACCGTTAGTTGGATTATATAAACATGGCAGTTTATACTTATATAGTGTTTCCCAAGTGATAGGCATTATTAAATTCACTTAATACTCTCATCAATTCTGAGGAAAGTGGTGTTACTACCCCTTTTTTATGGATAAGAAAATCAATAAGGTAAATAACTTACTTTGGGTTGTTCATGTAGGAAACACAGTTAAGATTAGGCCTCATGAAGAAAATATATATATTCTACTTTCCATTATTTTCCTGATAAAAATATCCAAAACAATTTATCTAGTTGATGGGAATCTGTAACCTTTTAGGCATGTAGCAAAATTGAGTATAATAGACATAATATTGAATTTATTATTCACTGCAGGGGTGTGTGTGTGGGTGTGGGTGTGCACGTGCGCACGTGTGCATGCATACACGTTTTCAGGACTGATAATCTACATAGTATCTTTGTGGGAATCAGCAAAATATGTCTTCTCTGCATTAATAGATTGAAAAACCACATATAGCCAGCTAATAAAAGCCTAGTGATTCTGTACCTTCTTTATCCAGATGTCTGGGGTCAAATCCTAGCTCTGCTTCATCCTGTGGAATGAGTTTGGGAAATAACTATACACTTTAGACTTCCATTTCTATTAATTTGGGACATTTACTGCTCTCTCTACAATTAATTGTATGACTTAATTGTGGTGTTAAGAAGAGGGGCTGCCCCAGAGTAAGCATTCATTAAATATTAGCTATTTTTTCTTTTAAAATTGAGTATGACATTAATTTAGAAATAATGATTTTTTCTCACTTCATGAAAACAAAAGTTATGGAGACTTTTTCTTCTCATCTTTAATATCTGTCTTTATCATAATTTTTGAATCCTTTAAAAGAGTTTTCTAGGGTCTAACTCTTGAGTTCTGAGTTGACATATAGCATTATGTTTTTGTGTCTGGCTTTCATAAAAATTGTGTCCTGAGCCACCATTATTCCCCATAGAGTGTTTGCACAGTTTTCTTTTATTTTTCATTTTGTTGCATATAGGTGATGTCTATAATGTAACTCTTTTATGAATTGCTTTCTAAAGAAATTTTTAAACGGTTTGTGTATAACAACATCTAATACTTCTTATCATGATTCGATACCTAAGGAACAATTATTAAATCTGTGATATTTTTCTTTTTATGAAAAAAGTGAAGAATTTATTCTTTATTTATTTATTTTTATGTCAGATGATTCAGTAAGTATTGTAAACTTGACTGAGGTCATTTGTGGCTAACATATCTTCCTCAAACAGTGTTTTATGGGTCTAAATAAAGACATTTAGAAAGCCATTTATATTTTATTATAAGGTGAATTCTCTTTTCTGAGTGATAATTTGCAGGAAATGCTTGTAGCTATATTTTGCACTGATAAGACACTTAGGGTATCGAAGGAAACTAAAAAGAACCCTCCAGAAAAAAGTAGATGTGTTTTAAACTTCGCTTACAGGAGCAGAGGTACTGTTGCTTGAGAGGTGATTGTTGTTTGTGCCTTGTAGAGTCAACCACTACATCTCAAATTGTGATCACAGATTTTACTGCATTCAGAGTCATCACATTAAAGCACCATATCTTAGATATGGGGCCCGCAAATCTGCCATTTCACTACAGACTGAAGGAATGCACAGGGTGAAAAGGGCGTCACACTTATGATGGTCAATTTGTGCGTCAACTTGACTAGACCATAGGGTGCCCAGATATTTTTTAAGACATTATTCTGGGTGTGTCTGGGAAAGTGTTTCTTGGTGAGACTAACACTCGAATCTGTAGAATGAGTAAAGCAGAGTGCCCTCCCCACTGTAGTGGGTCTTATCTAACCCATTGAAAGTCTAAATGGAATAAAAGCCTGAGTAAGAAAGAATTCTTTCTCTCTGTCTGACTGAAATTCCACCTTGGAATTTGGTCTTCTCCTGACTTCAGACTTGGGCTCAGGCTAGCACTTATGCTACTAGTCCTCCTGGTTTTCATGCCTTCAGATTCTGCCTGGAGCTACACCATCAGCTCTTCTCAGTCTCCAGGTCACAAACTGCAGATCTTAGACTTCTTGGCCCCATAATCAAGTGAGCTAATTCCTTATAATAAATCTCCCCAAGCTCTGCATGCCTATCTTCATCTGATTGATGTTTGCCCTCCCTCTTCTTCCACTGTTCACTCTTTCTGCCTCATATATTCTCTAGTATATGAAATAAAATTATGCAAACTCTAATGTGGAAAAAAATACATGTGGTGGAGGAGACCTTTTTAAAAATGCAGATTTCTGGGCCCTATATCTAAGGGCCTATGGCGCTTTAATGTAATGATTCTGACTCTGTGAAAGGATTTCTTGAGAAGTTAGTGAAGCTATGTTTTGTTCAAGTTAGAGGAATACCAAACCTCAGCTTTATGTATTAGAGGAGTTCAATTCACCTCTATGGTACGTGTGTATTTTGAAAAATAAATTATTTGGTTCCATAAACAAATATTTACATAATGCCTACATGATTCTATATTAAGTATATGTTATGGTTTAAATGTGTCCTACCCCCAAATTTATATGTTGGGAACATAATCCCAAATGCATCAGCTTTAAGAGGTGGACTCTAATAAGAGGTGACTGAGTCATGAGGGAAGAGCTCTTGTGAACAGGTGAATGTACCTGTTATGGCAGTGGGTCATTTATTGCACAAGCAAACCTGCCTTTTGTGTTTTCTCTTCCTGGTATGTACTCTCTTGCTCTTCAGCCTCCTGTTATGGGGTGATGCAGGCTGAAGGCCCTCATCTGATGCCAGCAACATGCTGTTGGACTTCTCAGCTTTTAGAACTGTGATCTATGTAAATTTCTGTTTATTATAAATTACCCAGTCTCAAGTATTCTTTTTTTTTTTTTTTAATAGAGGCAGAGTCTCACTTTACCATCCTCAGTAGAGTGCCATGGTGTCACACAACTCACTACAGCAACCTCCAAGTCCTGGGCTTAGGAGATTCTCTTGCTTCAACCTCCTGAGTAGCTGGGACTATAGGCACCCACCACAATGCCCGGCTATTTTTTTGTTGCACTTTGGTTGGGGCCAGGTTTGAACCCACCACCCTTGGTATATGGGGCCGGTACCCTACCCACTGAGCCACAGGTGCTGCCCCTCAAGTATTCTTTTATAGCCACAGAAAATGGAATATGAGAGTATGCTTAAATATGTGAAACAGTAATGTTGTTTTCCTGCTCTGAGCCAGCTTGTAACATGGCAGGAGAGAGAAATCTCTTACTAGGCAAATACTGTGGCCAGAGTTAAAGGCAAAGATAAAATAAATGCTTTTCACTATGCTTGGGAAGGATGAGAGGCCAAAGAGGTGAAAAGAGAAAGAATGATGTTAATGACAAAGGCATAAATATTTATGAATGATCAATCTGAACAAAGGTCATGTCATGTATTGGATGACATTGGGTGGTCATTTTTTTTTTTTTTTTTTTTTTTACTACTCTAGAGATGTTATGTTTTTAATATGAAAGCGGGGCATACACAAAAAGACAAATATTCCTGATAAATAATGCCCAATAAAAAATATTTATCTGTTCTAGATTATGGGATCACCCTTAACAACATTGTAAATGGGTCAGTTTGAGTTTCAAGTACTCAGCGCCCACTCTGGTCCCATTTTTCCACATATCAGACTCCTTCTTCTTCTTCTTTAGGTCCAGTGCCCCAATTCTTGCCCCTCATTCACGTTTTCTCAATTTTAAGTCCTTTCCATGTAGTGGTTGATGAATTATACTTTACTATGTATGAATTTCAATAACAATCTTCATTGACATTTGAAATCATTTGACCAGACACTGATCGACTACATTGGGGATGAGAAAGACTTGGAATGACAAGGAGATTAATAGGCCTGATTGTGGGTGTCCCTCATCTCTCTTCTTCTCTCCTTTTATCTCAGTCAAATACTTTTTAAGGGAATGTTGATTTTATCTTGCCAAATATCAAAGAAAACTTACACTATACAGAGTTAAACAGGCAAGGAAGACTTTATTCAAGACTGTTGACATAGAAGTCAAGAGAATTACAGTATGGGGGAGATTGAATTCAACTCTGAATATACAAGGACAGCTGGGGATTTAAAGTGAATGGTCAGAGTGAAGGAGTTTTGGGTGAAAATTACTGAGAGGAATTTGGTTAGATATGGAGAGTGGGGAATGTGGAACATCATTGGATATCAGAGTTTGGGGGAATTTTTGCTAAACTAGCTTACCAAGATTCCTGCTAAAACTAGGGTTAATAGGACTGTTTGCTAAAACTACGCTCAGCAGACCAAGGACATGTCTTAGTTAAGAAAAGGGCTCAGAGGAGCCTAGCTAAATTTTGGTCAAGGAGCGAGTCCTTGTTAACAATGAGAGTTTGTTATGAGTGCAGCTGAAAGGTGCGGGGAAAGGTGAATGCTATCATTTCTGACTGGACTATTCAGCCAAACACTTATGTGTTTGAAACATTCTTATTCCTTCTTTTTAACAGTAATAGTCACAATAACTACTGCTTTTGAAGTTCTAGGCATGCCACTTAGTATCTTCCATGTGCTAGGACATTTCATCCTCACCATAGCCTGTGAGGTGGGCCTTACCCCGTCCCCTTGTTACATATGAGAGACACAATGCATAGTGAGGTGAGGTAGATTATACAAGGTCACACAGCTGAGAAATGGGATTCAAATGCCAGAGACCAAGCTCTTTGTCACTAAGCTGCACAGCTTTATTGTGAGAAACTCCCTCAAGCAACAACAGGTCTCCCCCGCCCCCATTGATTCTTTGCTTTTTTCCCTCTTCCTTATGAAGAATACTCCCAGGAGATGCTACTTGAATGAATCCCACTTCATAGTGACATAGTGACATAGTGACTGCTAGATAGCTTCTACACAGCCACATGACCCAACTTGAACCCTTTACATAGTTGTAAATGCCATTCAAGCATCTGACAGAAAAGCCTGATGACAGAAAGAATCTCCCTGAAGTGGGAAAACAGGCAGGCATCATAATTGCACCCTTGGTTTTTGAGAAATTACCTATTAATGTGTGTACGAATGTATATATATATATCTTATAGTTTATGCAATAATAGGCAACTATGTCAACATTAAGGGAGAATAATAATAATAAATAATTGATAAATTAGAAAGGAATAAAAATAAAAATTTGGAATGTCACAAAAAAGTAATTCTGAATTTCAAATTGAGTACTATGTTTGTTCTAATTTACATTTAAAGTATTATAATATTCAAAAAAGAGGGACCCTGCAATCTGCTTTGTAAAGAACTGTGTAATGTTCATGCCCTGGAAGGTGCAAGACCAATTTTTTTTCACTTTAGTGACAATGTACTTTGATTTGCCACTGAGTTAAATAAATGTTCTGAACTAATAAAAATTAAATTGGAAAAACTATGAAAAAAAGCATCTATGTAAAACTGAGACTTTAACATAATATGTCCCTATTCTTTTTGTTTAAACTTTAAAAATATTTCTTTTATTTTTGGGCAGCACTTGTGGCTCAATGAGTAGGGTGCCAGCCCCATACACTGAGGGTGGTGGGTTCGACCTGGTCCTGGCCAAACTGCAACAAAAAATAGCCAGGTGTTGTGTCAGGTGCCTGTAGTCCCAGCTAGTCCCAGAGCTGGAGGTTGCTGTGAGCTGTGATGCCATGGCACTCTATTGAGGGCGACAAAGTGAGACACTGTCTCTAATAAAAAAAAATTCTTTTATTTTTTATTGTTTGGGATTCATTGAGGGTACAAAGAATTAGGTTACACTGATTGTGGCTGTTAGATAAAGTCCCTCTCGTAATTGTGTGCTGCCCCCAAGAGGTGTGCAATACATGGTAACACCCCATCCCTCTCCCTTCTCCCCTCTCCCCATCCATCATTCCCCTATCTCCACCTTGTATCAGCTCATCTCCTGCCTTCATATTAGAATTGAGCAAATGGGATTCTTGCTTCTACACTCTTGTGGAGCTTTACTAAGAAGAATGTGTTCCACCTCCATCCAGGTTAATACAGAAGATGTAAAGTCTCCATCTTTTTTTAATGGCTGAATAGTATTCCATGGTATACATATACCACAGCTTGTTAATTCATTCCTGGGTTGGTGGGCATTTAGGCTGTTTCCATGTTTTGGTGATTGTAAACTGAGCTGCAATAAACAGAGCAAATATTCTTATGATAAAAGGATTTTTTTCTTCTGGATAGATGCTTAGTAATGGGATTGCAGGATCAAATGGGAGGTCTAATTTGAGTTCTTTGAGGATTCTCCATACTTCCTTCCAAAAAAGTTGTATTAGTTTGCAGTTCCACCAGCAGTGTAAAAGTGTTCTCTCCACATCCACACCAGCATCTGCATGTTTGAGACTTTGTGATATGGGCTATTCTCATTGGGGTTAGGTGATATCTTAGGGTGACTGTGATTTGCATTTCTCTGATGATCAAGGATGATAAGCACTTTTTCAAATGTTTGTTAGTTGTTGGTCTGTCTTCATCAGAGAAGGTACTGTTCCTATCTCTTGCCCACTGGTAGATGGGATTGTTTACTCTTTTTCTGTTGATTAATTTGTGTTTTCTGTAGATTCTAGTTATCAACCCTTTGTCAGATTGATACCCATTGATATCCAAATATCTTCTCCCATTGTCTTTTTGCTTTACTTGTGTCCTTAGCTGTGTAGAAACTTTTAAGCTCAATTAAGTTCCATTTGTTAATTTTTGTTGTTGTGATGGGCACTGAAGTCTTTGTCATAAAATCTTTCCCCAGTCCAACATCATCAAGAGTTTTCCCCACACATTCTTCTAAGATTTTTATCATTTCATGTCTTAGTTTTAAGTCTCTTATCCATCTAGAGTCAATTTTTGTAAAGGGTGAAAAGTGTGGGTCGAGATTCAGTCTTTTACAGGTGGTTATTCAGTTCTCCCAGCATCATTTGTTGAATAGAAATTATTTTCCCCACTGTATGCTTTTGTCTGGTTTATCAGAGAGCAGATGGCAAGTAGAGACTGGTTTCACATCTCAGTTTTCTATTCTGTTTCATGTGTCTGTGTCTCTATTTTTGTGCCAATACCATGCTGTTTTTTTCTCCCATTTTTGAGTATTTTTTTATTTTTTAAAAATTCATATGAGGGTATAATTTTTAGGTTACATTGTTCTCACTTCCAGAGTAAAGTTCCATTTGCAGAAGAGTCCCTCACCCAGGGGGCATGTTGTACACCCTCCCAATGTGCACATTAGGTGAGATCCAGCCACATGCCCTCCTTCCTTCTGCCAAACCACAAAGACATTTGAATTAGAAAGTTTATTGTGGCTCAATTTGTAATTGCCAAATCGTGGAAGTAACCTAAATGCCCATCAACCCGTGAATGGATCAACAAACTGTGGTATATGTACACTGTGGAATGTTATTCAGCCATTAAAAAAGAAGGAGACTTTATATCTTTTACACTTACGTGGATAGAGTTGAAATACATTCTTCATAGTAAAGTATTGTAAGAATGGAAAAATAAATATCCAATGTACTTCATGCTAATATGAAATCAATATATAAATAATTACCTTCTCATAAGAAAAATATGTCTATATTTTCAATTGCATGAGGTAAACATATGGCTGGATACTTTCCGGATAGCCCTCGTACACTCAGTTTTAGCTTTAGTAGAAAGAGTCTTAAGGGTATAGGATTAAATTCCATCAGTGTCAATCAAAAGTGTTCCTATGTCCTTTCTTGTCTATTCTTTCACTCCTGAAGAATTGCTACAAAATGGCTTAAATTTGTCCACGTGAAAATCTGGGTTATAACTTGGAGATGAACCATTTTGTTGAAATCATAATTTGCAGAAATATATAGCTCCTTAGCCAGGCAAAAATGCTCTTGTCATGATCAAAGCCAGGTGTGTCACAGCTGGAAAGCACAGGTTGCCATGTTCACCGAAAAGCCTTCAGCAGTTCAGATGCTGAGTTGGCCTGCCACCACCCATGTAACGCCTGATCCTTCTGCAGCTGAGAGAAGGGAGAGAAAGCTGGAGTGCTCACATCATGAGGGGTATTTACTCTTCATGGATTCTAGTTTGATTAGACAAAGTTGTACCCCTGGAACATCCAATTTTGCACTTGTGTTTTGAAGTGAAAGCAACTGACATGGATTAAGAATCCTTACGGTGTTTTGTGTTTTTGAATACATTAGTCATTCTCAGTTGTTTCTTGAGAGAAATGTTATGTAGCAATTAGAACTGGATAAGCAATTAGAACTCACCTCTGTATGGTGGAGTATGATAATAAAACTTCCCTTTCAGAGGGTTTTCATGAGAATTAAATGAGATAATGCAAGTGAAACATTTGGAATTGTGCTTGCCACACACACAGTGGTTAATAAATGTTAGCTAATAATTCCTAAAATGAACAATAAATTGAGGTACTCATATGCAAACAAGGGGCTTCATTTATAAAAATGTTTAATTCTTAAATTATAGAAAATTTAAAAATACATCAAACTGAGCTGAGAGAGAGAGAGAGAGAGAGAGAGAGAGAGAGAGAGAGAAAGAAAGTGAAATACTGGGAGAGAGTGAACAATGTTGGTTCAGTCATTGCATCTTTCCTCTTGGTATAAAGAATAGAGAAGAACTGTGTTAAAAGCCACATCTAAGAAATATGAAATTTCTTCAAAAATTTATTTTACCTTTGGTAAGTTCTGATTTTCCAGTTGGAGTTATCCTGTAGTACATTCCACTACAAGAAGGAAATGGGATTGAGGTTGCTCTTTGGGAAGGCACAATTTTGGTGCTATATTTATGCTCCTATAATGTTATCTAAGAAAAGTTTTGTTTCCTTGACTCAAATCATCATCATAGTACTGCAGAGGGGAACACTTCAAGGGCAAGCACAAGGCAGTTTATTAAGTTGCTTAGTCTTTCCCCATGACCCTGAGAAGACTAAAGCCTCTCTGGTAGAGAGATTTTGGGGTTAAGGATACAGCATTCACTAACAAACCTCCTTTCCCAAGAGAGTTTAGATCTGCCAAGCCAAGGACTTGTTCCTTATATTTCAAACATTTCAGCTAAATAGCAATGGTTGAGGAGTAGTCATCAGTAGGCTTAAAAGTGGTATATAAATTCTCTTTCTAATCAACCAGGGAGACAGATATATAAGATTATTTTCCTTTCAGATCAAAATTGCTCTTGTTAGCCAATGCTGTCTTTTTGCCATCTAAGCTGCCTCCTTCTCAGTGAGTCATCTCTTTTTATCTCTTGTTCACTTTAGAATAGTATTGGAAGAGCAGAATCATCTTATGTTGGTCCACATCAAATGCTTGTACATAACTATCGCTGGACTTCCTGAAGCACAGTCTTAAACTTGTATATAAGTTGCAGCTTTATTATAATGGAATATTTTTGTATAAAGTTACATATGGTGAATTGAAATATTTGAATATTTAAAAACTTAATTTCTGTGACTCCAAATATTTCTTCATGTCCTAGAAACTATGATGCCAAAATATCAATGAATAAAAAAGAAAGAAAAGAAAAAAGAAAGAAAAGAAAAAAGGAAGAAAAGAAAAAATATCAACATAGATGGCACTTTCTAGAAAGAACAAGCTACAGTTTTGATTTAGGAACCTGTGATCAGCACTAGCACCTCGGGAAAAACACTCAAATGGCCTAGCTGGTGGATGGAACCTGGAAACTTGCAGGGGGTCCTTATTCTCCACCACAGCAGAGGCAGGTGGGGGAGTGAGGCTAGGCGGGGCTGGGTTGGGTGACCCTGCCCTCAGACTCCACAAAAGCTGGTGAGGTATCTTTGTTGGTAGGGTTCAAAGCACCACTCCAAGGTTTCTGGGGGAAAGCCACGAGGGAGGGGCTAACGTGGCCCCACACAGCCAGAAAGTCTGCTGTGGTGGTGGGGCCATCTGAGACCCACAATATGGTGTCAGGAGTGGGCTTTGCTCTTCTGCTTCTTCCCCTCCCCCATGGTTTCTTTCTGGCATGTGGCATATTAGCTGAGCTCCCCACAATGGTACTATAGGCTGGAAGATTCCCTGTCCAGGATATTGCCCTGAGCTGAGAATGTGGCCTCCCTGAGGGAGAAGGGCTGTGCCATAAGTGCACTGTGACAGGCTCCCACACTGTAGACTCTTTTTAATTCTGCCCACTCAGGCCCTCTCACCTCCGAAGATTATTTTATATATCTCTCCTTCATGCCGCTGGGCAACAGTGATGAGTCAGTGATGGGTCTGGCCCGTGGGCCTGTCCTGGGGTCCCCAAATATCACTCCCTGACCATGCCAGGGAGAAGTGTGCTGGTCCCAAGTTGTCTATGTGGTACTCCAGCAGGTTTGACATCCCACTGCTTCAGAATGTGCCCTCTTCTGATGGAGCAGCTGGGCAAGGAGCACCATGGAGGGCCAGTGAGGAAGGAGCTCACAGTCCAAGTACCCCTTAGTCTGCTGCAGGTCTTTAAGAAGAAAGAGTTGGGTCCAACACTTTGTGGAAGCCCTAACAGAGGGGAGCTAGTCGCTCAAGAGAGTCCCAGCTCAAGCAGCAATCATGGGTAGGAAAGGCAGAAAAGAGTCTGTAGATTCTACAGTCTAGGGGGAAGTTGGAAGGTGTTTGTGTGAGAAAGAGGGAGAAAACAACCCACGAACTTAACAAAAGTAAAATAAATTTTTGAAGAAATTTTGTATTTTTTAGCTGTGGCTTTAACACTACACTTCCCTATTCTTAATATCATGAGTAAACACTGCACACCTGCACTTACACTGCTGTACCGTTTACTCTCCACAGTGTGTGGAGAAGCAACATGGCACCTGCTGTCCCATAACCAGGCCTATGCTTATGGGAAGCAACCCCCAGGGGGCTGGCAGCCTGGGGCTTTGTCCTCAAGAAACTCCTAGTTCACTGGTGGTGGTAGCTTTTGTGCTCATGAAGACAAAAAGGATTTCTAGCAGCTTGAGAGCCTGCTGACTGCCAGGGATGTGAGTGAGGGAGAAACAAACACTCCACCTGCCCTTGTCCCTGGACTCCAAGTCCCTTAGGGATAGATCTCTTCTGATATTTTGCTCCTTCTTTTGTTCCACAGCTTCTTCCCATGGGGCCTTGGTAAGTTCTGGTGCTTTTCCCTCAGAATTACTCCTGAGTTATGTTTGTTAGTTCTCTGTCTCTTTTTTTTTTTTTACATCTAAAACTTTTCCTTCCTTCTAAGATGATCTGGCAGATGGTGCCTGTGGTCAGCCATCTTGTCTCTTCACCCTTTCAAAAATATGGTTGTTTCACATCATACACTATTGTGTCATAAGAGCTAATAGTTTTTTTTTTTTTATTAAATCATAGCTGCGTACACTGATATGATCATGGGGCATCATACACTAGCTTCACAGACCGTTTGTCACATTTTCATCACAATAGTTAACATAGCCTTCCCGGCATTTTCCCAGTTACCGTGCCAAGACATTTACATTCCACATTTACTAAGTTTCACATATACCCTTGTAAGATGCCCCGCAGGTGTAATTCCACAGTACCACTCCCTCCACCCCCTTCCCCCCACTCTCCTCTCCCTTTCCCCCTTTCCCCTATTCTTAGGATGTAACAGGGTTATAGCTTTCATGTGAAAGCCCTAAATTAGTTTCATAGTAGGGCTGAGTACATTGGGTACTTTTTCTTCCATTCTTGAGATACTTTACTAAGAAG
>CAUYPK010060204.1:0-15383 GCA_963574355.1 Loris lydekkerianus | reverse complement strand
CAATTTTTAAAACAACTGAAAATATTAACATAAACAATTTTAAAAACAAGAAAAAAATAAAAATTGCTTTTTTCTTTAAATATTTTTTTTTTTTTTTTTTTTTTTTTTTTTTGGCAACTTCTTTGCCAAAAAGTTTCTCTTCTGTTCTATAGGTCATTTGTAATTGGCTTTCTGCATACTTTGAAAGGGCAGCCCAGAGGAGGGACACTGGTCCTGGTGGGGCCAACTCATCTGAAATGGAGAGATGGATGTGAATTTGTATGTACTCTTCCTGTCCTGCGAGGAAGGTATGAGTACCTTTGGTTCCCAGGTGAGGAAATGGAGACTCAGAGACGAAGATGAAGTGACATATCTGAGGTCACATGGTGAACAAGTCCCAGAGCCAGCTATGAACCTACATCAGCCAGGTTTGAATGCCTGTGTTACATTACCTTCTATTGACTGCAGTAAAAGCTCCTTTGAACAAATAAGTAGGGCTGCCAGTTAAATTCAGTCCAGGGTTGAGGTAGATGTCTACATAAGATGATGAGTGCCCTGGCAGATCTTTGGAGGTGGCTTTGACCAGCTAACCTTCAGAATAAAACCCACCTAGAGCCAGTTGAGTTCAGCCTGGCCTGTCATGAGCTAAAAGCTTATAGAGTGAGAATGCCTCTCTCGTTGGCTCCAGTTGACAACAGGAAAGCAAGTCAGGAATGAGGAACCAGGAAGCTACTGGGAGAAAAGTTTTGCTACTTGGACCATTTCCTGGAATATTATTGTTAAATAAAGCAAACCCTGATAACACATTCAGGAATGTGTGTGAGTGTGTATGAGGACAGTTTGAAAAAGAAGCCTTATTCAAGCACATCGGATTCAAAACTCATGCAAGAAATTATTTCAGTGTGACGAGACAGTGGGCGCCTTCTTATTGGAGGTTCTGCAGGTGGTGCACCTGCCAATGGGAATGCTCTGTCAAAATGCATCAGTGTCAAGTGGGCTGACGTTGCCCACAGCTCTCTTCCCAGAGTAGAAAGGGGGAAGCTGAACACCTCTAGGATATCTTGGGAACGACATTCAAAAAGTCACAGCTGTCCTGGCTGAAGCAGGAGTCTGGCAAGCACTCAGAGCACACATTATTTATGTCAGCAATCTCTGTCAGTGCCACATCTGGGGATAAAGGATCAAACCCCTACAAATTTAATTAAGGCTCATCATGTAGATGAAATTGAGATGCTAGAGTAGGCAATTTGTAATGGTTAGAAAATGCCCTTCTAAGCCTTATCTAATGTGTTGGCTTCTTGGCATCTCCCAGAGAAAGCTCTCACTAGATACACCCCAGAGAGATGACACTTTTTAGAGGTTCAGGGACCACATAAAGGTTGGTGATGGATGTTTTCCTCAGGGGCGATTATGGCTCTTTAGTCTAATAGTTCCCTTATTCATACCATATTAAGGGCTTAATAAGAACTGAAATGGTGCTGCAAGTAGCTTTAAAAGCTGACGCAAACTCAAGGGCTCTTTAGAAAACATAATATCCCTGGGAAAATAGATGGCATAAAACCATAAACAAAACACAGCTCGCTGATGCATTGATAAAGGCCAAACTGGTATTATAATCTGCTGGGAAAAAGGGCTCCTTTCTGGTAGTGACATTTGTACATTTTGGGGGTAGGTCAGGAACCTGGAGAAAGAAAATGCCTTCTTGTTGGGACTTGCTAGGAGAACCTATGTAGGGCGTGCCAAACCCTTCCCTCATTAACTATTTGACTCTTCCTACAGGCCCAAACATATTACCTGGGCAGTTGAGAAATGAGAACAGTTGTCGCACAAAGAATACATTGTTAATTGCAGAGTTGCACAGTTATTGCCTGGAGCGCCAGGTTAAAGGAAACTGAACTGTGGGGTTAGCTGGCACTGTCTGTATACACAGCCCAGTGTAAGGCCCCAATCCTGAGAAACTTGCTGGGTTCCTGCCCTTTGATTCAGAGAAAGCAGCTTTCCATCTGGGGCAGACTCCCTCCCCCACATAAAATAAAATAAAGTCAATAGCACATAAAAATTCTTTGTACTTTTCTTAGTGCCTTTCATCTCCTGAGCTCAAAGGATGATGAGGGTATTAACTCAGGGCTACACCCCTTAGTGGTAGGAGGAGAGTTTGTTCGTCCCTCTGTTTTATGGATGGGGACCTGAGATATCCAGAGGTTAAGCAATTTGACCAGGGTCACATAATTGGTCAGGGGTGGAGCTGGGAAAAGAAATCAGGCTTTTAAATTCCCAGTCTAGTGCCCCCTGCAGGCTATATGGAGTGATGCAGTTGCTAAAAAAACGCCGGAGGACCATAGAAATGGAATCACACACACGAAGAGCAGGAAAAGAAATCTGAAAATCATTTTGATGATGACTTCATTTCCCAGATGAGGAGGATGAGGATGAGGAAGTTGGTGTGATTTTTCCACGATAAAATACGTAGTTAAATACAGAATAGAGTATGGAATGTTGGTTCTTGACTTCCATTTCAAAATGTTTTTCACTTGACTGCAGGGGTCTCTGCCAACATTCCCTTTCTGTGGTTACAGTAGCTTCACAAACCTTGAGTCCCTATCATTTTAATTGGTGTTTAAGAAATGTTTATGATAATTCAATAGTGTCATATTAGCTTTCCTCTTCTCTGACTTTGTATTCATTTTTTAGTTCAAGACTCACAATATCCAGTAAACTCTACCCACTCACCTCTGCATTGCTCTAGCCTCTTTCATCTGAATCCCACATTTGGCCCTGGAATTAGAGATCATTTATACTGTATGTCTTTCCTGGTGCTCCTCTTTGCTATACAGCCCAACAGGCTATGTCTCCACAACCCCTTGTGCCTACCTAACTCTAGCATAGCACATGAAATGCTTGACTATAACCTGTGATGTGCTTGTCTCTCTTTTCCACCAGACTTTTTATTTTTATTGAATCATGTAACCTTACAGATTTTTTTGAGCTGCAAACGTAAACTCCCTTTTAACAAATAAAAAAAAAATAGAGGTGAAATAATTGGCCAGGGTCTTACTATAGCCTTTTTAAAACTGAAATTCTATACTGTTTCTTTTGAGGGCACCAATCATTTTTTCACATCTCTTTCTCCTCCATAGGGACTAGAATAATGATGATCACTTATGAAATTGTGGTTGGTTTGCAAGGAAATGAATCAAAATCCATCTTCTGTCACTGCTAATGATAAACCATGATATTTGTTTTCTGTGGCCACACATGTCAGTGAATGTGTGTTTCATACATGTCGAAATCCTTCTATCTAGTCAAATATATCTTCAAATCCCTGGTTTCATTGCAAACTGTGGAAAGTGTGTAAGACAGTGATTAGGATACAGTGGGGGTTATGGAGGTGCAAATGTCTTGGTTACCTGGAAAGATTTTCCCAATTGTCCTTTCTGCTGTGAGATTTTCGTGTGGCCTCTAAATTCTTCTCTGTTAATTCAAATAGCACTAATGTAACAAATAGATTCCGCATTTATAAAGGCTCACACTTACAAGAGAGATTTTTGTGTTTTAGGCATGACAATTACCAAACAAAGCAATAAAGAATTAAGGACCTTCCTTTAGGGAGCTCACAGACTGATAAATAGTCATAATTCAAATAATCACACAAATCAATGTATACTTAGCTTTACGCAAGTGTTAATTTTGAAAGAAAGACATATGGTGTTAGGAGAGCTTCTAAGAAAGCCTTGTGACTTAGCCTTGGTGGGTCAGGGATAACTTCCCTGAAGATGTGTTTTTTGAACAAAGATCAATGGGTATTAACCAATCAGTGCAAAAGTTAGAGCCAGGAAAGTAGCTTCATTGCAAGTTGCAAATAAAATTGTGTTTAAAACGCAAAGCAATTTTTACACTAGGAAGGGGTTGAGGATGTGTCAAACATAGTTTAATTTAGCCCAGCAACCAGTAAGTCTTAAATGAAACCAACTGCTCATCTTCGCTCAGGTTTCTCACCTGGAAAACCTCAGTGGTGAGGTTCAGGTGAGCATGAACCCTGGTACCTGGTACATAGCTGGGGAGATGAAACCCTGATAGGAGCCCCTTTCTAGGCTGAGTGCTGGCCAGATGCATGGAGGGTGCTGGCCAGGCAGGCTAAGGGCCAATTGTATGCCTTTGACGTCAGCAAGCTTGGCTTTTAGCTGTCTCCTTCTCTTAGGGGGGGCCTTCAGAAACTCCTCAGTGGTGAGGTTCTCCAGGTGTGGATGATCAGCCTGAGCCTGGAATAGGGGAGTGATCTACCTGACTAACTAACTGAGTGTAGTGTTAAGGGACCTCTTGGGCTCTGAAGAGTTCTAGGCACCAGGGTTCAGGCTCAGCTGAAGATAGTAAGAAATCTCCGGTGTCCTGACAGTTAATCCAATATGTCACTGCCTGGCCTCGGGCTGTTCTGCTACCTGAATTAATACAGAGAATCTCCAATTTGTTCTTTTTGTGTATATTCTTTTGCTCTGGTTGTGTCAATATACATTGAATTACACTCTGTTGTGTCATAGCATGCCAGGACAACATCCTACAATAATAGGGTGCAGGAAGTCTGGCACAATATAAGGGAAAAATAAGCATGAGAAAAAAAGGAAGAGGCACAAAGTCATTTATTTGCAAGATAATGAGCAGGTTGGACTTAAAAAAAATTTTTTTTTTGGAAGCTGCTTGTCTCCCAGGGCTAATACCCTGCAGGTAGTAGAGGCCCATGTACTATTTAAAATTAGGTGTGATCCATCATGATTATAGCTTGATATATATGTTTTGAAGGGATGTTCTGCCAAGAAAGATATTAATGAGCTATTGCACCATTTCTCCTCATATTGCTTATGTGGAAATGCTGAGTCCAAATGAGGTTCCTTGGGGGTTTAAGATTTAGGGTAAAGAAGAATTACCCGCAAAAGCTGTTTACTGGCACAAGTTCCATGGTGGGAATGACAAAGTTTATTTTAAAAGTGTACTTGGTCAGCCTATCTTTTTACAGATTGATTGAGTCTAAACCAGTGAAATATTAATGACTTATTTAACTTCTTCTGGCTTTCATCTCCCCAGCTATGTACTGGGGCCATTTTTATAAGTGGGGCTTTTACGGTCTGCTGACCAAAAGTGGATGGGAGCCTCTTTCTAGACTGAGTGTGGGGCAGATGCATTGAGGATGCCAGACAGGTAGGCTGAGGGCCAATTGTATGCCTGTGACATCAGCAAGCTTGGATTTTAGCTGTCCCCTTTTCTTGGTGGTGGCCTTCAGAAACTCCTTTCTAGGTGAACCATGAAATCAGAGCCACCTAATTTTACTCACAGCTTTTTTTTTTTTTTTTTTTTAAACTCATTCTAAGCGACATAATCTTATCTGTGAAAGAACAGGTTTGAGAGACTAGAAATATAGTAGTAACACATGTTAAAATGGATAATCATTAGAATGTAACATGTTCATCCACACACTGTGGTGAATTCCTCCCTTGGCATGGCAGCTACTCTTTAGAAAATGCTGTGTTAAAGCCTCTGTGGTAAAGGTGGAAGCAATTTCTTTTCATAATGTTAAATGTGTTCCAGTGGGACATGCAACGATCAAGTACCTCCAAGGTCCCAACTCACCTCTTCTTTTTTCTTTCTTCTCTCCTTCCCTTTCTTTATTCCTTTCCATTCTTTCCTTTTCCTGGGATTTCTACTCTCCTCCTTCCTCTCTTCCCTTATTCCCTAGTAGCTGCCAAGGACTGTGCTGGGGCAAGAACTTTGTCAAAGTGCCCACATAGTACCACCTTTATCATCACCATAGATCTTAACATTGTTTTCTTGTCTGTATCTTGAGGACAGGGACTGTGGGTGAGCTATGTGGTATTCTCAGAAGGTGCCTAGAGCCTGGCCCAGGACAGGACATTAATAAGGCTGTGCTAACTGCATAGACCCTGTCTCTGAAGTCACAGCACTCTGGACTCAATAGGGGAGGTGGACAATAAGTCTGAGCTGGTAAACGCTGGGATCAGGGAGTACTCAGGGGCTAGGGGAGGGAAATGTCAGAGGCATTATTTGTCTGGGTGAAGAGTGGTCAGGGGGGGCTTCATGAAGGAGACTTCATTTCATGTTGAAGAATGAACAGGACACAGAGAGGGGCATTCAGAGCAATAAATAGCAGGAAGGCCTAAAAGAGAAGGATGAGCCCAAGGCTATGAAAAACCTAGTTTGGAAGATGAATCTATGGCTGAACAGAAAATAAGAACTGCCCTGACAACAGTAATAGCAAATAATTTAGACGTGGTCAGCACTTACTTTTTTCCAGTTACTATTATAAACATTGAATTGAGTACCACCTTCTTTGATCTTCATAACCACCATTTTGCCTTTTGAGGTAAGTATTTGAATCCCTGTTTTATGAGCAAAGGATGGAAATGATGTCGTGTTGCCTGGAAAAGCTGCTGAGTTCACATAGCCACTTTGACTTCAGATTCCGTCTTCTTAAGAACTATATTATCTGAGATTGGAAAATGAGACTGAAAAGATGAAAGTGCAGTATGTATCAAGAACTACACATCTAATCATGCAATCTCAGATCCAGCGGGGAAAGGTGGTGTGGGTAGTAAAATTTCATGACAGAAAAGACCTGTCAAATGACATCGGATAGGTAGTCATTTATCCTACCCACCTTTCAGAACATCTTGGAATGGCAAAGTGTAGAATCAGGTGTCAATCAACAAACATTCCTTCCTGTGGCTGTGAGCTAAGTATATAGAAAACAATCTAATGTTCTCCTACCCTTCAGGCTGATACCAAGGGCTGATGCCTTTCTCTGCTTTAGAAAGGAAACAAAGGAAACAGATATGTAGACAATGATTTCCCCAATGTGATCCATAACATGGTCTATCTGTGAAAACATGGTGGGTGGGTAAAAATACAGAGGAGAAAGCCTGACTGGGATGTGTGTGCATGCAAGTGTATCTATGTTTGTCCTAGGCAAAACTTCGCAGAGGACACATCAGAGAAAGCTGATTTTAAAGGATGGATGAGAACTTGACGGAGGAGAGATGGAAACTTTCCTGGCAAAGAGAACACAGTGAGAGAGAGCAATGTCGTAAGAGGGCAGGAAGTGTTGGGGAAGGAGAAGTTTAGCTTGGCTGTGTGTCCACAAGGATACCTGGCACCCAGTGCATGCTTCATGTCTTTGAATGAGTGAGTGAAAAGATAAATGCATGGCATTAGGGGTGGGACAGGTTAAAGGAACGGTTGGTGAAGGTCCTGGCATGGCTGGGCACAGGGATAGTCTTTACCCTATAGGCAATAGGAAGCCCATTGTGTTTTTTGGCCAAAGAAAAAAACATTGTCAAATTTATGGATTAGCTACCTCATTCTTGCAGCTGTGTAGAGGATAGAGTGTAAGTGGTGAATTTTGCTAGGGTCTAGGTGGAAGAGGTGGTGGAGATCAAGAAGAGAGGAAAAATTGGAGGGATACTATGGGAAACAATTCAAAGAATAGTAGGGAATCCAGAGGGTGGGGAAGGGGAGGAAGCCACAAGTAGGGCTTGATCTCATTAGGCAGTGGTTGTAAAACATAACCCAGAGCAATTGACATTTGACCCAGTGTCTTTTTACATGATCCTGGGAAACAAAGACTTAGACTGGCTATGCACTGTCACGTGTCACCACTTATCTATCAAACAGGAGACTTAATTGGAGACGGAGATGTAGAAAAAGGGCTAAGTCAGTATTTAAAAAGTATCAAGAGACTCTATGTGTGTGTGTGTGTTTTGAAGATTGGAACACTTAAGAAATATATTTTGGCAGAAGTAGAGAGTCAAGGAGTCTGGGGAAATAAAGCTCTTTTTACCAGAACTTACTCAGTGCTGGAGTTCATTCATAGGAAAGTGAAGTTCCTATGGAAAGAACAAGGGCCCCTTTCTCACAGGTCTTGCTCCATCCAGCTTGCTGAGTTTTGGTAGTGGGCGGGGAAGGGCTAATCCCAGGGAAGGGGGTGGTCAGAGGCATCATTATCAATCAACCGTGGTCCACTGAGCTCATATTTTTACTATCCCCTTGTGTTGTCCTCAAACTGGCAGCTACAAACAGCAAAAGGAAGCCCATCTGATTTTTGCCTCACTGGTTTAAGCTTTGACTTTATTTATGCTTTTAATTTTCTATTTAGCGAATAATTGTAGCCTTACATTCTGTTTCATGCAATGTCTTGGAATTGAAATCAGATTCTACACTCAAATATGCATCTCTGACTCCAGTTTACGGGGCCCTGGTGGGACCCATCCTTTGAGTAGAGCAGGTCAAGCTGCCACGCATGGACTTTCTCACCCTCCTGCTTTTTGCCCTTTTGCTTCTCTGCCACCCTAGGGCTTTCCTAGAAATGCCTCCTATGGGTCACCATCTGTCCTTGCTCCCTTAACACCTGGCTAAATCTTCAAGCAATTGGCCCCTAGGAAAGCTGTTCTTCAGGGGAACAAAAGTGGGCCTTGGGTTGACAACTTTGCTCTGCTACTCGAGAGAGAAATTAATTAGGAATTGACTTAACCATTATGACCTCCATAAAAATGGGAATAAAAAGCAATTTCCTCCATAGATTGTTGTGATGATAAAAAATGTGATGCCTGAATAGTAATAAAAAAAAGAACATGGAACGGGTTTAACATGATGCCTAGAAAATGGTGCATACTTAGTAAACATTAACTATTGTCAATTTTATAATTATAAGGGCTTCTGAAAAGGGATAGGGCAGTGGGGGTTGGTATTTTTTATGAACAACTTCTTGGAGGAAGAGGAATTTCATTTGTCTTGAAGATTTGGCTGGACAGAAATTACTCCTCCACCTGGACAGTGGGCTTAGGGCACTGGGAGCTGAGAGGTGGCAGGTATCCAGCCATCCTGCGATGCAGCTCAGCATGCTTAGCTCTCCTGAGACCCAAAGGACCAGGGCTACACTTATTTTTCCACCTCCATCATCTCTTCCTCCTCTCATCATCTATTTTTTCTTACTAGGTTTCTCCTTATCTCTTCTCAGTGGGTCCAGCTCTAAACTCTTGGACCCTAAAATGGGAATGTGAGCTATATAGTTCATTTTTGCCATACTTTAGAGTTCCTGAGCAAGCTCAAGTTATTCCTTCCTTCCTTCCTTCACTCTTTCCTTCTCTTCTTAGAATCCTTCCTCCCTCCCTTTCTCCCTTTCTAGTGTAGTAAGCTTTTGAATATAGCAAGATACTCCTGGCTTTGAATCCCAACTCTGCTGCTTAGAAACCACAAACAAATTTCTGTAACTCTGAGCATCAGTTTTCTTCTCTTTAAAATGAGAAAAGTAATTATACTTGGCTCATAAGAATCTCAGGAAAATTAAATGTGCTAATACAATGTGTAGGTCAGAGTATATTCATCAGCACTTCTGTCCTGAAGTAAAAGCTCATTAAATATCTCCTTTAGTTATTATCCTACAAGCATTTGTTTGTTGCAAAAAATATATGCATATATTTTGTGTGCACACATATATACCTGCACATACATCAACTATATAAATACATAAAAATGTAATTATAAGGGCAAGAAGACAAGATGGCAGTACTGAGATCATGGAGATCCCCAAGCAAGCTACAGTGAGCAGAGTTGCACGTGCTTGCTCACTGTGTACCCTCCTAATAGAAAGCCACACTTACTGATAGCCCTTTTTTAAAAAAAAATCTCACGGATGCCACACAGCCTCTGACAGGGGAACTCCCCCCCCATCCTTCTCACCTCAGCACCTAGTACAGTGCCTGCAATGCAATGCAGACTTCCCCCATTGCATACAAGAGAAAAATATGTAGGGGTCAAATTCTAGATGACTTTAACTATTCCATCACATCGTCACATCAATTAAAAATCTAACAGAAACCCCATTCTGCAGTGTTTGCTAAGAGAACTCCATCAAAGCTGCCTCCCCTCTCACAAGGACTGCTGTGGTCCAGATAGGAGAACAATCCCAGAGACATTTTAGCCAAGAAAATGACAAGATCAAATCAAAATAATGCACAGAGAATAACCTGAATTTTCTGTGAATTAATTTATAATCATAAATTGGACATCCTCCATGTGTAGGAAATGACCTGTTTTGTCTTATTTACTACTGTGGCCTTTGTGGACAGCACAGTAGTTAGTACTCAGTGGGCTGTCAATCAGTACTAGTGAATGAATGAATGAATGAACAAGTGATTAAAGGAAGAGAGCAAGCTTAAACTGTTAAAATTTATTGAGTGTTTAGTTTATTCCTTATTTAATCCAAACAAGATATTATGGTAGACTCTGTCATTCTTTCTGTTGTTCAGATGATGAAATTAAAGCTTAGAGAAGTTTAATTCCCAGGACAAGGCCAAACAATCATGTTTTAACCATCATAATACACAGTAAAATGACTAGGTTTGCTTTTACCAATTGGTAATATAAAAAAAATTCAAACTTTACCAGTTTAGTATAGCCTAAAAGTGATTTAACTATGAACATTTTAGTTCAACCTAAAACTGTTTAATTTTAACATTTTAGTGTAGCCTAAGATGGATTAAATACTCCAGTGGTTCTTCAGTCAGGTAGGATATAGGTGCTACCTCAGTTTCTCCATTTGTAAGGTAGAAATGATGAAGCCTGGTTCTTCTCTGGGTGGTTATGACATTTAATTAGGGCAATGGTTATAAATATGCTTTGAAGTCAGCAAGTACTTATTAATATCAGGGCTCATGACTATGTTTCCAAAGAGGATATCCTTCTCTTTAAAGCCAATTGCTTGGGATGAGCCCCACAAGCCCACCAGAGGGAATGGCAGGGAGCATTAGCTTTGTTTGCCTAATTCAGCCCATATGGTTTTGCAGGGATTCCATAAGTAAGGAGGCGAATGAATGATCCCATCTAACTTTAACGTTCAAGTGTGGGAACATTAGGAGTTTGCTCTTTAATGATTATAACATTCAGGAATGTTGGCACCTTTTCTTCCTGACTTCACATTATGAAACCAGGGAGTGTTGAGTAACAGGATGTACGTTCATGCCATTTTCAGTTTCTTTGGGGGTTCATTTTGGGAAATCTTCCTTCAAGCAAGAGCTTCAGCATTTAGA
This sequence comes from Loris lydekkerianus, assembly GCA_963574355.1. Taxonomy (NCBI): domain Eukaryota; kingdom Metazoa; phylum Chordata; class Mammalia; order Primates; family Lorisidae; genus Loris; species Loris lydekkerianus. The sequence continues at coordinate 4,314 of CAUYPK010060204.1, read as the reverse complement.
CACGGAACAGCCCTTTAACCTCAGGGCTGTTGCCTCCAAGGTGGTATAAAGGTCCTGGTTTGTGGAGTAAGAGTTGGATCCTGTTCTGCATCAGTTAGGAGCATTGTTTGCAAATGTGTTCCCCGATGGAAAAGGATTAGATCCTGGACAGTAGGGAACATTATGTTCATATTGCAAAATCTTGGTACGATCTAGTCTTGGGCTGATGGGGATTTGATAAAGCATTCTTCATCTTGGCTGAAAATGTCATTGTAGGGCTCAGAGTACTGCCAAACCTACCTCCAACACACATAAATTTCCATTTACACTGTAAGGCAAGACTTAGAGAAATCCTTAGGTTCTGTTGAAATTGCCTTAGGGCTATGAAAGACCACAGGACTTGGGTCAAAATTTAGAATTTTCCTCCCTAATATGTTACATGTTTCTTGAGTTACTTGGGCAGGTTGTCTTAAATCTGCAGCCTAAGTTTTCTCATGTAAAAGTGGGAACCATAATATGTCACACTTCTTTTTTTTTTTTTTTTATTGCAGTTTTTGGCTTGGGCCACGTTTGAACCCACCACCTTTGGTATATGGGGCTGGTGCCCTACTCCTTGAGCCACAGGCGCCACTCATGTCACACTTTTTTTTATCACCCAAGGTTTTTATGATTATCTAATGAGTCTATATCTCTTTTTCTATCCATCTCTAAATCTATGGATAGATTAATAAAGAGACATGTGGAAATGGTGGCATTTTAGCATGATGACTATGTTATGAATTCAAATGCTATGCAACCTTGGGAAAGTTACTTAACTTTTGTATGTCTCAGTATCTTCCTCTGGAAAAGAGGAATAAAAATGGCAATACCCACTTCAGAATATTATTTTACAAATATTAAGTAGGATGATCATTATTGAAGCACTTAGAATAATCCTTTTAACAAATATTAGCTGTGATCATTATCTTCACTGTTAGGAGAGTGATTAAAAATTTATAAAGGAATATATACATGTAGAAAATATTACTATCTTTTAATTTGCTCTTTATTTTGTCCAAGAAAAGCAATCTGAAGCTTAAAAACTGTTCTTTTGGAAAATAAATTATTCACCAGGCTTCAGCACATTTCATCCTCAGCAAGAACAAGAGAAGTATAAAGTCTGGTGGTTGCAGCTGTGGCCCACTTACAGGGGTGCAGTTGAGGAAATTCAGCACCGTGAGAACCTGGATGTAATTGTTTCTTGTGGGGGTCAATGTATTTTGCAGATTAGAATCAACATTGAAAAGATGCCTGGAAAGAGAATCTTTGCATATTAAAAGCTATCTTCTTATTACGTTCCTTTAGAAACGTACAAATATGATCAGAGGATATAAAACACACTGAGAAACATAGCCAAAAGCTTCAGTCATTTCTTCAGTGGGAAAATGGTTGAGTGTGCGTTAATAAGATTAATCGCAAATGCAAAAGAATGAAGTTGTCCTTTAAGTGTGGTATCTTGACACCTAAAAGCCGTAATTAATCCTGATAGAACATCCAGGCCTCCTCTATGGATAGTTACAGAAGCATATGAGTGTCCAGCTAGACTCCTTAACCCTCTGATTCATAAGTCTGGGGAAAAGGTTGGATTTTTTCTTTTTTATTTATTGCAGCTCTGCAGATGGTAATTATGTAGAAACCATTGAAAGAGAAGACAATACTATCCTAGAAGAACAGAACCCAACCACTAATTTAATAATTTGATTCTTTAAAAATTTCAATATATTTGGGGGATACAAGCATTTCTTTTTACATAGATACCTTGTATAATACTTGAGTCAGGGCTTTTAGTGTGCCCATCACCAGAATAGTTTTTATTTATTTATTTATTTATTTATTTATTTATTTATTTATTTTACCATTCACACCTTCTTCTCCCCCTTCTTGGATTCTAATGATCTTTACATCTCTCTTACCTATCAATTAGCTCCCAATTACAAGAGAGTACAGATGGTGTTTTTTGTTTGTTTGTTTGTTTGTTTTTTTGTTTTCATTCTTGAGATACTTTGCTTAGAATAATGGTCTTCAGTTCCATCTACACTGCTGCAAAAGACATTATTTCATTCCTTTTTGTGGCTGAGTAGTACTTCACGGTGTGTATGTATACACGTATGTATGTATCTGTCTATATCTATACATTTTCTCAATCCACTCATGAATTGATGAGCATTTAGGTTGATTTCACAGCTTTGTAATTGTGAACTGTGCTGCAATTTTTCACTGAAAAAGGGATTTATTTTTCTTTGGGTAAATACACTATAGTGGAATTACTAGATTGAATATAATTTCTTTGAGCAATTCTCATACTATTTTCCATAGAAGTTGTATTAATTTGCAGTCCCACCAACTATATAAGCATTCCTTTTTCTCTGTATTCTTGTCAGTATTTATTTCTTTTTTATTTTTATTGCTTATTGAGCTTTTAACTGATGACCATTCTGATAGGGCTAAGGTGGTCTATTGTTGTGGTCTTAATTTTCATTTCCTTAGTGTTTAATAATGTTGAGAATTTTTTTATATATTTGTCAGTCATTTGTCTACCTCCTTTTGAAAAACTGCTATTCATGTCTTTTACCCACTTTTTACTGTACTTATTAGTTTTTCCTCTTGCTGATTTGAGTTCCTTATAGATTCTGGATATTAGCCCTTTGTTGGATTTATAGTTTGAAAATATTTCCTATCATTCTGTAGGTTGTCTATTTATTATTATTTCCTTTGATGTGTAGAAGGTTTTTAACTTTTAAGTTTTTTTTTTTTATTTTGGAGATAGAGTCTCACTTTGTTAACCTGGGTAGAGTGCCACAGCATCATAGCTCACAGCAACCTCAACTCCTTTTGTCTCAGCCTCCCAAGTAGCTGGGACTATAGGTGCCTGCCATAAGCCTGGAAATTTTTTAGAGACAGAGTCTTGCTCTTGCTCAGGATGGTCTTTTTTTTTCTTTCTTTCTTTTTTTTTTTGGAGACAGAGTCTCACTATGTCACCCTGGGTAGAGTGCAGTGGCATCATAGCTCACAGCAACCTTGAACTTTTGGGCTTAAGTGATTCTCTTGCCTCAGCTTCCCAAGTAGCTACAGGCACCTGCCACAAGCCTCCCAAGTAGCTATAGGATTACAGGCACCCACCACAATGCCTGGCTATTTTTGTTGTTGTCGTTGTTGTAGTTGTCATTCTTTTTAGCAGGCCTGGGCTGGTTTCGAACTTACCAGCCTTGTGTATGTGGCTGGTGACCTAATCACTGAGCTATGGGTGCCGAGCTGTCAAGATAGTCTTGAACTCCTGACCTCAAGCAATTTGCCCATCTTGGTCTCCCAGAGTGCTAAGATTACAGGCATGAGCCACCTTGCCCGGCCCTGTAGAAACTTTTTAATTTAATTCAGTCTCATTTATTTATTTGTGTTACTGCTGTATTACCCTTAGGTTTTAACTCATTCAAACTATAGACCAATAACCTATATGAACATAGATGCAAAAATTCTCAACAAAATCCTAGCAAACCAAGTTCAATAGCACATCGAAAAGAGAACATATTCTTCTTAGCAAAGTCTCTCAGAAATGGAAGAAAAAGTATCCAGTGTACTCAGCCCTACTATGAAGCTAAATTATAGCTTTCACATGAAGGCTATAACCCAACTATACTGCAAGACTAAGGGGAAAGGGCCAAGGAAGGCGAAGGGAGGGGGGAGGTTTTGGTGGAGGGAGGGTAATGGGTGGGGCTACATCTATGGGGCATGTTAGAATGGGTACAGGTGATTGCACTAATGTACACAGCTATGATTTAACAATAAAAAAAAAAAAAAAAGAAAAAAGAAAAAACCCATTTGGGTTTCAGGAAGAGACTTTAAATACTTGCCCCAACAAGAAGGGAATTAGACCTATTAACTGCCAAAAAGGTAGGCATTTGTTTATTTTTGCAGGAGAAGTGCTACTTTTATGCCAACAGATCTGAGATCATGCAAAACAAGATCAAAACACTCCAAGAAGATCTAGAAAAGAGAAGATAAGAAACTTTAGAAAATCCCCTGTGGATGGGTGTACATGGTTTTTTACCCTACCTTCTTCCCCTGTTATCCTTATTTACCCTTCACCTTTGGGCCCTGTATCCTTAAAAAAGGTTAGAGGCAGTTAAATCAGGTCGAAGTCCAATATCACTGGCTCATTAACCAAGAATCTAACTATTATTCTTCACCGCCCTCCATAGCACCAATGACGGGTAAGACTCCCAAAGCTGGGACAACCTAAGACAGGATATGGAGAGGATGCACGGTGGATTACATTTATAGTACCCAAAGACGGGTAAG
>CAUYPK010060203.1:17500-27274 GCA_963574355.1 Loris lydekkerianus | reverse complement strand
AGCAAGAGTGAGACCACATCTCTAAAAATAGCCAGGCATTGTGATGGGCCCCTGTAGTCCCAGCTACCTGGGAGACTGAGGTAAGAGAATTGCTTGAGCCCAAGAGTTTGAGGTTGCTGTGAGCTATGATGTCACAGCACTGTACTGAGGGTGACAAAGTAAGACTCTGTCTCAAAAAAAAAAAAAAAGTGTTGAGAAAAGGTGTATTAATGTATAACAACAACAAGTATATAAGAAAGAGTGGTCTTGATGTATAAAAAAAGAATGGTCCTTTGAGAGGTTAGAGTTTAGCTAAAGAAAAGAAGATTTAAATGAAGAGAAAATAAATGACTCATAGAAAGCAAATTTAAGACATTTTTCCAACATCCTGGAAATAGATGCAAAACAGCATTGTACTAGGTAAAAAGCCAAAAAACTGTGGGCTTCTCTTCATAGTCCCTGATCTTCCAGTATGCTAACCTGGGCTTTCTCACACAGGGGTCTTACGGATCCAAGAGCAGCAAGAGCATCAGCCTCTCCATAGTCACCATATTTCCTACCGTCCTGTTGACTCAAGAAAGTCATATAGCCAGGCTCAGAGCAAGTTGGGAGCATACTAGCAAAAAGCACAGATACAGGGAGACAAACACATTGAGATTCTTAGTGAGATTCATAGAAGGGTAAGAATTTCCATAAGAGGCCTCCCTCTGATGGACTCTTCCATCTGGTCTTTCTTTACTGTGACACCAAAAAGGAAAAGTTGAGAAGTTGAGTTGACAAATTCTAAAAAGCAATTTCTTACTCCATCTACAAACCTTGTTTTGAAATGTGTAGCTGTCACTGTTCACCTGCTTTTTTCCTTTCAGACGTCCTGCTGGCATTGAAGAAGAGTCTCTTCTATTTGTCTGGTCAGAAGGGGACCTTGAATTTACAGATACTGCAGTAACTCTGAAGCCTTTCACACTCTACGAATATCGGGTCCGAGCCCGTAACTCCAGGGGCTCAGTGGAAAGCCTGTGGTCATCAGCACAGACTCTGGAAGCCCCACCTCAAGATTTTCCAGCTCCTTGGGCTCAGGCCACCAGTGCTCATTCGGTTCTGCTGAACTGGACACAGCCAACATCTCCCAATGGCATCATCTCCCAGTACCGTGTGGTCTACCAGGAAAGACCAGGTGATCCAACACTCAACAGCTCTACGGTACATGCTTTCACAGTGATGGTAAGAACTTAGAACAAATAGTGGACACTCCGATGATGATTAATATGTAGAAATTTATTTTCTTCGCCAACTTGTCATTTTTCTTCACTTAGGGCTTAAGTAAGTGAAAATCTTTTGCATGTGAAAAGTAGCAATGTGATCATGAGGGTAAGGTACTGATGCGAATCTGAAGAATACTGAGAACCAGTCTGTAGACCACAACTAATTTGCATTACCTTAAGCAGATAAATGAATCACTCTTTGCCTGATTTCCATTGTCCATGGAATGAGCATAATTCAATGTTTTCCTCTATATCTCATAGGGATGAGGTTCAGATGAGAATAGGCAAATTATTTAATGCCCTGCTTTCAAAAGAGCTACTTTTTTCTTTGAGACACTCTTACCGTGTTGCCCTGGCTATGATGCCATGACATCATCATAGCTCAAATTCTTAGGCTCAGTCTCCAAGTAGCTGGAACTATAGGCACCCACCAGGACACCTGGCTAGTTTTTCTATTTTTAATAGAGATAGAGTCTCAGTTTTACTCAGGCTAGTCTCAAACTCATGAGCTCAAGAGATCCACGTGGTTTGGCCTCCCAAAGTGCTGGGATTACAGGCATGAGCCACCATGGCCAGCCTTCAAAAGAACTAATTTGATATATAGACAGAGATATGAGTATACACACATGCATAACAAACACAAAGTCACATGCACTATAGCTTGGTCATGATGTTTTCTGAGCTGACACCCTCTGACCCATAAAACAATTTAATTTTCTATTCACCTGGTCATCCACAAGCTCCCAAAAGCTTTTCTTATGCCTAACATAGTCTTCTGTTCTATGGGAGATATACAGAAACAGGAGGGTTCTTATCTCAGGGAGTGTTCTGTTTTATAATAGTGCAGAGATGAGGGTTGCACATGAGAAAAAAAGAAGTGGTTGAGGACAGCCTAGAATGTCTACTACACTGGGACTTACCGTATATACTCGAGTATAAGCCGAGTTTTTTCGGCACAAAATTTGAAAAACCTGAACTCGGCACAAATTTTGTGCCGAAAAAAACTCGGCTTATACTCGAGCATATACAGTAGATTCCAAAATCCACCACCTACTCGGTATGAACCACAATACAAGGGAAAAGAATATCATATGTCAAGAGTGTTAGGCAAGAAATGTGCTTGGAGGAGGTCAGCAGGAAGCCTGCACACCAGAGAGACTTCGTGGAAAGGATGAAATGGTGTGGTCTTGGGATTTTCAAAATGTGCCATGACTTTATTAAATATGAAAAACCCTCCTAATAAGAACAAATGAACAGACAACATAAAACATTATTTAAAGAAAAAAACACACTATCTTTCTATGCTTTAAGTCTAGAAAACCCAATTTACATGAAGGTTATCTATGGAGAGTATAATGTTTATCAAAATATGTAAGAAAGAATGAACAAATATATTTTCACAAAACTTAAGAAGAATCTTTTTAAATGAATAAAGTACAATGTTTTCCTGCTGTCCTCATGCTTAATTTTCTCAAATAACTAAAAAATAAGCAACATGTGAATGAAGGAAGAATATTTTTAAATCTTCATTTTTATTTATTTCAGAATTGGTACTTTAGTTTGTATTTAATATTAAATTATCTGTATATACTAAGGTCTTTCATATTACATCTTCTGGCTCCTTTATTATAAGAATTATAAGCAGTGTTCTTAAGTATAAATCTTTTTCAGTGAGTGTGTGAGCCAGCGGGAAATTTGTTACTTTTCACAATATAATTTGATTCACATTCTAAACTTTCACCCTTAAAGTAAAATTTTTCATGAAAATACTGAAACACCCTGATAATAGCTCTCTAAATGAGACTCCTTAATTTAAATATACTTTTATTGAAGGCACCAGTATTACCACGATTAAACCTCTGATCTTTTAAAACATGCCTTTCAGGGTATGAGCCTAATCATTTAATTTCCCAAAACAGTTCTATTGGAATTCCTTGGTGGAATATCTTATAAGTCATCCCTTCATAGCTGGTTTCATTTTAAAACACAAGATTTAAGTATCCAATGAATCCATGAACTCTCTCCTTTATTTAATCATTTCGGCACTATTTTTAATCTTCCTACAAAGCTCCTGAAAAAGAGACAAGCTATGGCCCCAAGCTTTCAGCTGAACAGGGCCCTTCCTGACATAGCTTCTATTCTGACAGTCCAGTATTTCTACACTCTCCTATTTTTCCAAAATACTGAAAAGGATAGCCGGGGGGGGTGTAGAGGGAGGGGGACAGGTGGGATCACACCTGCGGTGCATCTTGCAAGGATATATGTGAATGGATATAGTAAATGTAGAATGTAAATGTCTTAGCACAACAACTAAAAAAATGCCAGGAAGGCTATATAGACCGGTGTGATGAAAATGTGTCAAACAGTTTATGAAACTAGTGTATGATGCCCCATGATCATATTGATGTGCACAGCTATGATTTAATAAAAATTAAAAAAAAAAAGAAATTATACAGAGGAGCCCTCCAAATTTATACACATTTTAAGAAAGGAAAAACCTGTATTAAATTTGTAATGCACAAGTCACATTTGAATTTTGCAATTATAAAGGGGTGCTCAATGTGACTCTTATTCATTTTCTATTATTGGTGTATATTGAGTATTACAATTCTATTTTTGAGTGTGTGTATATGTGTGTGTTCAAAGTAGTCTCCCCAAATCTGGATCTTTGATCCTAAGAATACCAAGACAAGGTTTCATTATGTTCGTAGGAAAGATCCCATATGATCTTTCCAAACAATCAAGACATCTTCCACAAGGCAATCCAGGCTAGTGCTTAAACACTCTGATGGCTAGGCCAAGTTTCCAGGGCATCAGGCCACTGGGACCCTATGGACTCTCCCCTTTGAAAGAGGTCATCCAGAAACAAATCATTCTAAGTTTCATCTATTTCTATATTTCCTGTGTAGAAAATTGTAGCAGTCTTTTTGTTAAAAGATTCCCAAAGATATAGGTTCTACCACTTATCCATATTCTTTTCACCATCAGAGAAGAATGCTTCTTTTATTCTTGCAAATTCCCTCCTCCTATAGTTTAAGTCCATTGCTTTCTGTTCAGAATAGTATGGCGTCTCTATACTAGTACAATGGGGCCTTCAAAGTTGAACAAATTATCGACAATTCAATCCATTTTGGCAGATAGTCATTGAATACTGTGTTCAATATGTCAATACTCAATACTACACTCAAATGTATTGTTGAACTCCACTGTGAGACTGGGCCTTTGGGCAGAGCAGAGAGTGTGGGGAAGAGGAGAGATCAGGTCTGAGGCACAGGCCGGTACTGTTAGGTATTTTGAGTTTACACACTTCCTGCTGCTGAGTTTCTGCTGCTCGTGTTTACATCTTTCCAAGTACGTTCCTGGATCCACTTACTAATTCTCTAATTCCTAAGACAGCTAAACATCTTCACTGTTCTCATCCCTTTCTGGGCCTGCCCCAGAAAATTTTTCCATGTTTGTTCATTGACTGCTGTAGCTTAGAATTCTCCAGAGAAAAGGAAACTTTTCCATTAATGAGGCCCAGAGTCCATCCCCACAACTGCGGGATTATAATTCTATCCGCACACTCGCGAGAGGTACTGCTAATGCCCCCAGTTAGTTCCTTGTGTATTGAGATCCCATCCCTGCACAAGGAGCTACCAGTAAATTGCCCATAGTGTGGTGCGATCACTAGCTTGTCCCAAGGTTCCCCCAAAGTTGTTTACAGACAGGTGGATGTTGCTGGGAGAGCCGCACGGAACAGGTGCAATGGAGGCATGAATTCTGCGTGTGGTGGCAGTGGATGGAGAACTGGCAGTGGGGGCCCTCCATGGGGGTGAGGAGCGTATGTGTTGGCAGAAGCAGCAGCAGCAGAGGCAGCAGGGGTGGAGAAATGGAAAGAGTGTGGGTTTTAATGCATCACTAGCTTCTCTCCCAACCTCATGAAAAGTTTCATCTCCCTTTGCATCTAAGTCAGTACTTCTAAGGGAAAGAGAGAGACATCAAGATTCTTAGTACCTTCCACTGCTGAAAACATACTTTAGTTAGAAGGCCTTAAACTCCCTTCCCAATTAGCTCTGTGATGAATTGTGCGGTGTCAGGAGAGAGACTGTGTTTAGCCTTGCTTGGCATGCAACAGTTCCATGGTGGTATTTACAGGGAACACTCCTGGCAAGGTTGGCGATCCTGCTACCACCACTTGGGTTTGTTTGCTTTTGCTCACTGGCACCTGCCATTGCACTGGCAGAAATAAATCCCAGAATTTGGGATTTAAAGGCAAAGGTACTTTACCTATTTGCCTGGGCTCTAAGTATACCCCTCTGGCCCCATAGCATTATAAAACATAAGCCCAGATCATACCTTTGCCCAGTACCCTGAAAGATAAATGGTAATTCTCTCTGTGTAGAATCAAGCGTAAGGTGCTGGGAAATAAGCAAATTATACGGGTCACTAAAAGTTGGCTTCTAATCTGGGTATAAAATCCAGCATTACAGGCTCTAGTTTCTAGATTCTCGTTGCCAAACTCCTATTCCCAGTGTCAAGGAGGAGGGATTCAAATCTCCTCAAATCTCTTTACCATAAAGCAGATATGTGGCCAAAAATAAGAAGATATGAGATACTTCATAATTGCCATATTATGAAGCGTTTGTGAGTAAATTGATGAATTCATTTTAATTCTGGCTTATTATAACATAAAATATTATGGCTCTTTACTTATTATCTTAAATTAGTTGTAGCTCTTAAAATTTGATGATTCTTAGCCTTTCCTCCCTAGACCAATTTATTAGACAACAGAAATGCTCTGGCGATGGAGCTCTCTAAAAGGATTCCTTTGGTGACTCTCTTTCTAGTGAGAAGAGAAATTTGGTAATAAAAATAATTACCATATTTTCTGTGTCTGTGCTGTAAGCTGAGATTTTCACATTGTATAATATGAGAACTGTGTCATTATCATACATAAAAGACACAAAACATGGCTGGGTAAACATCATACAAAACAAGGAATACTTGGCACAACCCACTGTTTTATTGTAATGATATATTTGACTTGACATTAACTTTCCATCTACTAGCCTTGCATAATATTTATACTTTTTTAAAATAGTGCCCTGCCCATAATAGATACATATTTGGCATCTATTTTTTGCTCGATATTGATGGGGAAGACAACTATGTAAATCTTCTTGAACTCCATATAAACACTTCTTCAAAAGAGCTTTATTTTTCTTCAAACACTTTATTCTAACAAGCTCTATCATCAGAACGCCCTTGCTCACCCAGCAATAATAACTAAGGTAGATCCCCTCATTTTCCAGTCACTTTCAGTGACAAGGCAAGGACCAACCCAATTGGCAGTCAAGACTCATTTCAGGTGTTTAAAAAAATCTAATCCAGGTCAAAGCCTGAGCTGTGCATAGGAATCTACAGTGAGCAAGAAAAGGAATACTCATTTTTCCACTTCAGTTTTCTCTTTCTCCTTTATTTATTTTCCCAGGATTATGGCAAAAAAGGAGAGATGTAGATAAGAAAATGATAAGAACATTACTCAATATTAATGTTCTAATTCACCTACTACTGATTTCTGTGGGGCAGGCGCCTCATGGGAGTTTCTTTGTGTTATATAGAGGACTCCACAGGAGTTTATGCCTCACGGTCCCCTGATGCAGGTAATATGTTCTCTAATTGATTTCTTACAGCCCTGTTACTGTCTGAGAGGGGTTACCTCTCCTAAGTTGTGACTTGGACTCCCATGACAGTCAACATCAGTACCTACCACATTGGCAAAACTCATTCCTTTCTTGGCATCCACTAAGCCCGTGAAAAATTTGTTCCACCAAATAACGAAAGTACAGCTTTTCCAATACTGTCTTTTCTACTTGATCTACCATGCTGGGTGAGACCCAGACAGTCTTCCAACTTCAGAATTCATTGAATAAGAAGCAAATATTAGTCTCTGTATTAGGGCATGATCCCCAAATCCCCCAAATTCTGAGATCACATGAAGATCTGAGAAGACCATTTTCTACCCTAACCACTTCATCAAAATTGTCCTATGAATCTCTTCAGATCCGTAGGAAGCTGTGCCAAGAATGGACTGTTCATCTCGCCTTCCTTGCAATACCCTCAATTTCTTCAGCTGCTTTTCTTGGAAATTCCTCATATATTTTGAACAAGGAGTATGAATAAACCCCATTGCCTCCTCCAAGTGGGAAGGAGATAACCAAAGTTCTTGCTTCTCTACTAAATTCCTTTCATTAATTTGCTTTTCCCAAACTTGAATTTTCTCTTCTATAAGTTGTCCTGCATTGAGATGGCTAGCAATTCCAGCAAGTCCCTTACTACCTATTTTTCTGAGCTACACACATATACTCATTATTCTCAAATACAGTCCAGTGTCACAGCTTATCGTATAACTAAATGCTCCATCATCTTTCCAATTGCTCAAGTCAGATCATCTTTGCACTCTCCTTCTGCCATACTTCTATGTCCATCCTTCACTAAGTCCTATCAATTCTACATCCAGACTACATCTTGAATCCTTCCACTTGAAGACCACATTAGGATCTTCACACATTATTCCCTCCTTCTGGAATGATCATGCCCCTACACGTTTCCCTTCTTCCTCATCAAGTATGCCCTAAGATGTCACTTATCTCATAGGGCTGTTGCAGTGGCTAATAAATTAATGCATATGCAATGTACTGTAAATACAGCAATACATACAAACTAAAACTTTTACTATCTTAATAACAGAGGCTGTAACAAAGTACCAGATGGACATGAAGTTCTGGTTTGTAAAGGCAACTGTACTAATATGGTCACAAGCAAAAATTCTTATGTTTTATATATTTTAAGTTTTTCTCACCTTGCAACAAAATTCTAAGCTTGCAGATTTGAATATTTCCTGATATCATACTGTCAATTTCCAGGTAATTTCCCAATTTCTGGATTAGGTTTCCTTTCTAAATTGCCTAGAGGATGAAATGCTGTTTTATCTCGCAGAGTTTTATTACTGCCCTACCTACCATCATAAACACTAATATCTTATGCCTGCCACCCTAAAAGCCCATCTCAGGAGATTTCCACCCTATAAGCAGGTTTTGTTTACCTGCCATGACACTCACAAGAGCCTGCCCTTTCCCTTAGATCTGTGATCATATCAGCAGAACATGATGAGGTCTTCTGATCATGCACACACTCTAGCCAAATTACACAGATTCTGCCAAATTGGCATCTACCTACTTCCCTGATGCCAAATAGCAGACTGTCAATACATGTAGGGCAGTTGGTGGGGACACTGTTTGACTTTTGGGTCAAGTATGTTGCTATTTTCTGGCCTCTAATCAAGTTATAAGGAAACCCTATGTAGACACTGAAGAACACCATGGAGCCTTGTCAGAACATACATGAAAGTAAAATGAAACAGTCCACATGCTAACAGGCCCAGGCCATAAATTCAGACTATATACCATTTAGCCAAGACAGCAAGCTGTAAATGGCAGTGAAGGGCAGAAGTTAATTGAACTCCTCTGCTCATGTCACAAGTGGAAAGTAGCCACTACCTGAGACAAGATGGCTGCCCCTGAAGTACCCTATTACAGCCAAGAGATCACATCCTCAGCTCTGCAAGGGCTTATGGGTGAGGGGGAAATCATACACAGGTGACCAATTTTTTTATGGTTCACAGCCGATCAAAGTGAAATTCAGCAGCTGTTCAGGACAAGTGACCACTGTAACGGCTGTAATATAACCTACTAAATAGAGAGGGAATTGCATTAGAGCAAGAGGTTAGCTGTGATTATCGGCAGGTGAGTGCTTTATTGAAGTTGAAAGACCATTAACATTGATAGAGTAATTATTTCAACTTGAAAGTAATTACCTTGATGGGTGATAACTTCTCCAGTGTTCCCAGATTTGATTGGACCAAACAATTGTGAGCTCCTGAAGCCTAGAAAAATATTACAACAATACTGTGATTTTTAAATTACTGAAACCACTGTTGGAATATTCTAATTATACCAGTGAAAAGATTTTACCTTACACAAGCTAGTGACCTCTCATGTAGAGAGAGACATTTGCTTTTTAATCCAAATGCAATGACCCACACCCACCACCTGTGAATACATATGTGATGGGTTTGCAAATGAATCTTTTTATCTTGATACAATTTTTAAGGTGAAACATCTTGTTAGTGTTTCAGTGTTTCACCTGAGTGTTACTGAGCTAGAAGTGATGACATTGTTGATCATATCTGTGAATGGCGAGTCCCTAGAATAGCAACTCTTCTATTTATGTCACAGAGGGTTTAAATTTGTATAAATTAAATACATGGATAATGAAATCACACAAATTGGAATTTCTGCATGCCATGCTTTGTGGATCCCAAATTTCAGATACTTAGCATTACCACGAATCTAATTATGTAATTTAGTTGTTGAAATAGCTCTCTCACCTGATGTGGCGAAACTTCACTACAAATGCTCTACTGCCAGGGTTTTTTCTGGTTATCTACCCTGGACCTCAGCCTACAAAACAAAAGCTGAAAACCCAGGCT
>CAUYPK010060203.1:0-12500 GCA_963574355.1 Loris lydekkerianus | reverse complement strand
AACTGCAACAAAAAATAGCCAGGCATTGTGGTGGACACCTGTAGTCCCAGCTACTTGGGAGACGGAGGCAAGAGAATTACCTAAGCCCAGGAGCTGTAGGTTGCTGTGAGCTGTGATGCCACGGCACTCTACCAAGGGTAACAAAGTGAGACTCTGTCTCAAAAAAAATAAAAAAAGACACATATCTGGTCCCTGCCTTGAAGATGCTAAAACAGCCGCTGAAAGAATTCACGGGCAAAGAGGAGCAACGCCACTCTTCTGATATTGTCCTATAGACCTCACTCTATACCAAGGCCTGTGCTGCCATCTTTGTAACCTAATCTTGCATAATTTCTGATTTTCAGAAAACTAAATGTATACCTAGCTTTCCAAATATTTCTATGTACACTAAACTGTGACTAATTTTTTTTTTCTGTCATTCCTTACCACAATTTAGAAATATGATAGTTTACACACTCGGGTTGAGCATAGAAGAACCTCAGGAGAGTTCCATCTCCTTGTCCTTCCCGCCCAGGACTATCTGGTCATTGTACCACAAGCCTTGACATCTTTTCCTTAACAGAGGGATAATTATTTGTTAGTGGAATATATGCTTATTATATACAGAAATTAAAGTTGTTAAGGGACATTGTGCATCCAAGTCCCTGTGGCTGGATGGCCACATCTGTTAGAAATAAATCACTTTAAAGAAATTATATTAGTCTTACAGACAGCCAAGAATGGAGGGAGGGGAGGGAGGTGTGAATAAGGTGAAGAAGCTTGATTTAAATACTGTAAAATCGAGTGCAGTCAGTATGTTGTCAGCACCTTACGGTGTTCAGATAGCAGCTCCACATTCCCCTCTTTGGGCCCCAGGTGGCCCAGTTAACCATAAGTACTATTTATTATTATAAAATAGGCAGGATAAATTGAATGGTTAGGTTAGCTAATAAGAATTCTTAGCAAGGAGTAAAATTTTAAACATGCTGTATGAGGATAGCACCCCACCCCCCCCCCCAAAAGAAAAAAAAAAGAATCTTTGGAGAATTCCAGAATAAAATCTGGAAGAATTTTCCTCTTCATTGTATCTGGAATTCCAACTGATGCAAGGAAATTTAAATGGGAAGATTCCATTTGGATAAATTTTCTTGCTAAAATATATTCTCTTCAGTTCCTTCATTTGTATTTCCTTAGAGTTCCTTTCCTGCCTAAGGCAGAAAGATAGTTGTAAATGACTCCCAGCAATTATTAGCATCATTAGAAGTTTTGATTTTACCACAAGCACAGCACTTTACTTCCTTACTCGCCATTCTCATCTCCAAGTCACAACCCAGCAAATGAGAAGCTTGTAAATTTACCTGATCTTGTGAATACTCACTTTTGCAAATATGAAATAACTTAACCAGGGATTTTAAAATATCCTCTATCTATATAATTAAAATTCCATTGAAATATATGAATTAAACATTTTAATTCATGCATTTCATTTTGTGACCATTAAACGATTATATGCATCTATGTGTCTGCCATCAGTTCCAGTAAACAACATTCTCTCTCTCTCTGTCTCTCTTCTTCTCGCTCTCTCTTTCTCTCTCTTATTGCAAAATGTACAGCAGAAGAAGCTGGAAGGAAGTGAGGGCTGGAGCGTTTTTAAGCTGGTACAACAGTAACTTACCTGTCAGCATTATTCGATTGCATGCAGTAAGAATCTAGAAGCTGACGAGCATTTTCAGAAAGAAGAAATTCTGAATCTTCACCTTCAATAACCAAAAAAAAAAAAAAAAAAAAAAAAATAGTGTTAATATTCTTTGTTTTCTAACTTCTGAATAACTTAGTAATTCTAGTTCAGAAAATTAAGAGTCTACATCTGGCAGCACCTGAAAGAAATGCCTCAATTGAGTACACCCTCGAATGTCAAATATACCATTTTAAAAGTCAATATTTGTTCCTGTGATGAATGTTTCTGAAAAGAAATGACGATATTAGTGTTTGTAGTCTGAGGGATATTTTTATATTTGAACCCTCAAGCTGAGCCCTCCAGCCAGAGCAATCAGGCCCCTTTCTTGCCATGAAAAGCGCGCCCTCTACCGATTCTATCTACATACCACAGCTGACTGCTGAGACAAAGCTGGAAGCATCTGCGCATTTACGTGGGAGCAGTTAACGTGAACCTGAGAAAAGGTTTTTGGAAAATCCTTTCCCCTTCTTGTACTAGAATGATTGCAAGTGTGGAAGTAGTCAATAGTTCACTGTAGTTTTCTTTTTACTACTATATTATTGCACCCTGTTGGGGGATACATCTGAGCATTTCGTGTGTCCTACTTTCAAAATGCCCAGATGGTGGCTACGTGCTTTGGTTTGAATTGGGCAGCCCTCATCTTTCATGCTCTGTAGCCTGCCTCGTTATCAGAGAGACATGAGACAAGGAAAATTCCTCCATTTTTCAGCTCCTCTTCATCTGTTTCTAGTCACCCACAGTGAATGATGCACTTGCACAATTGTTCAGGTGACATTCACCATGATAACTGAACATCGCTTCCCTGGGATGGGGAGTTCCCTGTGTACCCAAAGCTCCCCGCTTACCTCCCAGCGCACTACCTTTTGCGGTAACTGATTACTTGTAATCTTGTAAGTAACACAGCAGTGAGAGGCAGTGTAAATATTTTATTCCTTGCCAAAACCACTTATATTTGCATTGGTCTTCTTTTAAGCTTAACAGAGAATTTAAATCAAATCATTCAACCTGAGAAGTAGGCAAAAGAACTAATAAAATAAATGTTAACGGTGTAACTGATTAACATAACCTGAGTGCATAACAGAGGGTTAGTCTGGTTTTTGTGGCACACACATTTTATGGGGCTTTTGTCTCTAACTACATTCTTCTAAGTGCCATCTGGGCAATGACCATTGGTATCATTTTTACCAATAATTGCCAACACATCCCATTGGGAAATTAGTCAAGGGAATGAGATTTTTCTTTTTCTTTCTTTCTTTCTTTCTTTCTTTTTTTTTTTTGCAAATTATGTGCAAGCATTTATCTTCCAAAAAGTATTATTTGTTCATTGCAAGGTAAGAACTTAAGCGAGTTGCTTGTTCTTATTTTAGAATTTTACTCATCAGAGATTGTGATCAAATTCAAAATTCAATTTTATTGAATAAAAAGAGTTTGTTAAGTTTTTCTTCTTAATAATAGCTTTGATGAAGGAAGAATATGATCTCCAAACTTTTTAGAATATGTGCTCTTCTCAGTAATAATTTTAGGGGTACACATCCCTACAATATTTATTATTTATAAATTATAAAATATATGTTATAAAATATGCACTAGGTAACTGGTATGATTTACACAATAGAAATAGACATTTTGAAGGAGCAGATATGGACAAAATCAGCAATAAAATATTTTATTAATCATGAGGTAATACTACCAATGGCACATAAGGCACAGTACATACTTACTAAAAGATGCAACATTAATAATACTAAGTGTCAATCTATTTTCTAAGTTTTTTCCTTGGTAATTTTAACTTTTTTCTTTTTGACTTCTGGTCAAGGACAATGGAACCACTAATGTTTATATCTTATTCTGTGGCTGATAAAGAACTTAACTAAGATGTAGCAAATTGGCCATTTATTTGCTCTTCATTTATTTTTGTATTATTTGCATTATGTTTGAACCATGATCTTTAATTCTCCCAGGAATTTTGAAAGACACCATATTTCCAAAGACGGTATACTTAAAACCAGATAATATAATTCAAAAACTCACTTAGCATGGAACCATAAACCATATCACTACACAATAAAAGTAAATAAGTAGATGAATATTGCCAGCTCCTTCATGTTGTAAAACTCCCATTCTTCCCTTTCCAAGGACTAATCTAGAGCATTGTTCATTCATTCATTCATTCACTCCTTGAATCATTCAATCATTCGCTCATTGTATGTACACCTAATCTATGTCCCCTGTGTATGTAACAATGAAGAAACTAGACAAAAATACTTTCCTCCTGAAGCTTTTAATCTAGTGGGGAGATAAAGACAATAAACAAGATAGGTAAGTGAGATATATACTTACCATTCATAAGATAAGGGCCATGAAGGAATATAAATCATAGAGGGGGGATCCGAGGTGCTTCATTGCCATCAGGAGACTGTCATGGTAGTCAGTCATTATGGTAAGAGAGGGGCATTGTCCTGTTAGTACAGGGAGGATGGTATTTAATAGAGGGAGGCCAGGGAAGGTCTCACAAAAGAGTATACTGGAGCAGAGGTTTAAAGAAGGAAAGGAACAAACCCTTTCATTAACTAGGAGTAGAATCTTACTTTAGGAATGAGGACTCCAGGCTGCAGAAGTCTGGATTTGGTTCCTAAATAATTCAGTTAATCTCTGCTACCAATCAACTGTATACTGACCTTCGGCCCAGAAATGTAAAGGTCATGTTCAACCATTGATGTCTCTTTGACACCTCTTTAAGGAACTTATAAACTATTGTTTGAACACATAATACCCAGCTATTGGAAGAGTTGTATAATACAGACATTTTCCCAGTTTCTAATCTGTTATTTGAGTCCATAACCCCTCATATACTGGTCATGAAGTTTTTCTTGAATGCCACGCCATCTCACATCTTTTATTTCTTCCCATATATACTTCAAAAATGCCCCATATGTCAAGTAAACCAAGGTAGGATTCATTCATTCCAAAATAGAAATATATCTTTTCCAATTTCTATATCCAGCTTCAAGCCCAGGAGTTCATGATAATGTCTTAATCTTTCTCTATTCTTTCATAATCCCTTTTTCACAATCTTAAGCCCAAAAAATAAATAATAAATGTAACAACCCAACCCCAGCATATCACATGTACAATAGTTGGCTAAAAGAAGAAACATTTATATACGTAACATAACAAAAATATACAGGTGTATGCTAAAGAATTTATTTCTGCAATGGGTCATGAGCCAGCACTGATAATAATGATTTCTCACTCTTCTCTCTAGCAAGTTGGGGTTATTTGGCTTATGAAATTAACCAGGCTCATTTCTTAAAAAAAAATCCTAGTTCATGGTGGTTTCACCTTCATAGGGTTGGTATCAGTCTTCCAGTGGGAAGGTGGTCCCAAAAAGGAAGAAGAGGAACAAGGATTTCCAGGCTCCTTCCTAAGCATCCCAGCCTCCATTATATAATATTAATAGCATCCTCATTTTATTTTATCAACAACTCCAACCACTGGTCTAAATTTTTTACATTTTTCTTTTTTTCTTCCTTGCCTAGTGGCATGAAGTAATATAAATATCAAAATAACAATTTTCTACATTCAGTTCGACACAACTATCATGGAATAATTTCTCTTCTAAACCTCTAAATCAACAGATTCTAGAGTTGCAGTTATGATAATTTTGCAAATTGGTCTTCAGCTTTTACTGTGTTTGAAAGGATATCTACATTCCCCATCATTCGTCCTATTATCTTCTGAGATTTCTGCATTAGCTACAAAGGTCAAATTACTGACTATAAATTCCCTTCTGATTCTGAGATTCTATGAGTTTTAAATTTGTGTTAATTATTTACATCTTGTGTTGAGTGATATAATGCTACTCTTCCATAAGGGAGACCTAGGACATTTCCTACATTCTGATATTTAAAGCCCATCTTTTCTTTTGGGTATTTTATGACTACCTACAACCCATGGTGATTTTCTTATGTACATCTTCTGTGCATAAGTTTCCATATATTTCTACAGTGGTTTTAGGAACTTAAATTTTACATTGCCAGTGGGTTTCATTTCCCAACTAAGCAAGTTTTGCATACTTTTCTACTTTTTCACCCCAGTCCCTTTAGTGCCTAACACCAGGCTGGAAAAGGAGTAGTAAAATATTTGATCTCAAACCATAAATCAATCTCAGAATTTCTCTTAAAGTTGAGAGCTTTAAACATCAAATTTAAAAATCAAATTTAAACAATTGCCTTTTGGAATCAATAGACCCCATGTTTCCTTAACTGCTCCTATTGGCAAGGATCAGATTGAGAGAACTCTTCCCCAGTGCCAGGTAAGTGTCAGGCATTTTCACATCATCTGTTTTAACCCTCACAAAAGCTCTTTAAAAAGATATTAGCTGTCAGAATTCTAGTCTTAGAAAATGTAAGTAATTTGCCTAAGGTTCTCCTATTGTGAATGACAATCAAAACTTGAACTCGGACCTTCTGATTAAGTTGACTACTTTTTTGATTAAAATACCTGGATTCTCAGACGTTGCCTCATTTCCTGAATATTATTGACAAGGCTTTGCAGAGAATTTTCCTTATTCTCTGAGACAGATCATTTTTACTTCATTTCTAAGATAAGCCAAGTAAAATAATAGATTGTAGAACAATTAATAATGTATTCAAAGTGCCACACTTTTTATCCTCAGTAAGAAATGTGTTTTTCCTGTTTGGTCCAAATGTCTAATATAAATTTTTCCACAAAATTAAAAATAGTCTTTGATTTGACTAAATCAAAATAAGAGCCACAACATCTAGCTCTCAATAAGAATAAAAGTTGTTTTTGTTTTTAATTATGTATGCAAAGCTTAAGTACATTTTCTCTTAAGGTGTAATGACTAAACCATGATCATTTCTTTTTGTTTATTCATTTAAAGCACAAATAAAAGCAGATAATCAATAGATCATAATCTAAAACTAGAGGATTTACAAGTTAATAAGCTTGAGTCAATAGATATTCCATAACGAAGCTTTCAGTGCTGAACCTGACATAATTTGCTTTGCTCTAAGCTGGTTGACTTAATGCTTTAATTTAATTCCAATTTAATATTGAAAAATCCAAAGAAAGGGGGAAAATTTAAATCCTATTATGTTAAAATATGTTCAAAGCAACAACTCAGTATTATACCACAACTGCTTAAGTGTAGCACCAAATGTCTACTCAACCACCTGGTTTCTGATTGGAAAGAAGAAGTTAACCCTTTTGGAGCCTGGTACAAGTGAACTGTGCAAGTATCTCAGTTGTCTGTCTTTGTGACAGCTTTTCTCACAGCCTCACCTATCCTCATATTTTCATCTCTTAATAGCTACTTTCCCCAATTCATGCTCAACTATTGAAGCTCTTTTTACTGAAAAACAATTTCTCTATTTCCCTTGAGATCATCATCCTCCCTGACTCCCCTCCCTACAGAAACATAGAACAGTAGGCAGGCCTAGATCAAAGAGCAGAAGGAAGCCTTTCTTGGTTCCCTGAGAAGAAAATGTGCAAAGCTATTTATATGAAGAAATGGCATCAGACGGCTTCCACCTTCCAAATCTGGTGGTGCTAGTGGGGGTGGTGTGAGGGATAGGACATGATACCCAGTATGCCTTTAAGGTTATGAGCACAGGCTGAGGAGACAGAGTGCCTCCAGGCAAATCCTAGTTCTGCCCCTTATAATTATGTGACCCTGGACAATTTGCTTCAACTTACTTTTCATCCGTTTTCTTATCTGAAAAATGAGGGTAGGAATGGTGTCTGTCTTGTAAGGTTGTTTTTGATTTAAACAATTTAAAATACACAAAGTGTTGGAAAAGCGCTCTTTGTTTTAATCCTTTGAGATATTCTAGGCATAAAGATTGTATAGTAAGAATAATTTTGAGAACAGTAGCACTGGTCACTGAATGTCGTAGTCATATGTGTCTTTCAGGACAGTTGTATGTGCATAGCCAAAGGCCTGTGTGTTACATGTATTCCATGTGCTACAGCAACACCATTTGTGAGTTCGTGGGTCTGGTTTTTGTCAGCTTGGTGCCATATTGCTGGTCTTTCTGCAACCAAGGTGGCAATATGTTTTGGCTGCCTCTTAACTAGGCCAACTGTAGCTTTCTGGTCAGTATTGTGACCATCAGTATTGTGACCAAAAATGTGTCAGTTCACTTTGGTAAAGTAAGTGGACTAGAAACGTCACTGGCTTTTACCAGAGAGGACCTTTTCCTATTCAGAAAGGGTATTCAGAAAATAGAATGGATTTATCATCAATTGTTATGGTGAACAGGTCACCACATTTCTCCATCTCTGGAACCATATGTATCTAACAATCTCACTATCGCTGTGGGTGACGGTTGTCACATACTTGTCATTTTCCGTGCCTGCACAAACTTGATCAATGTCGATCATTCTCTCATCACTGCATCTGAGTTACGTGTGCTGTTGGTTCTATACACGTTGAGCTTAATTGCCACTTAAAATGTCTTTAAAAAGATTACACTGTGATTTGGCATTAAAATGAAAAGTTATTGTACACAAAAGGCAGTACTTCAAATGCTATTAAAAATAAAAAAGCAAAATCTATGCCTCTATAAGCCTATAGGAGTGTTTCAACAAATGTGAAAATTCTATATGATTTTAAAAAGCATTGTATCCTCATTCAATTTGAAGTATTCTTTTTCTTTCTTGAGGACACATAAAATAGTTTTCTTTTTAAACTATCAGTGTATTTAAATAAAATCTGGATTCAAAAAATTAAGTATACATTATGATAAATATTTTTAAAACAGCTAGCATATTGCCACTAAGATAATGTATTTAAATAAAAGATAATTTATTCATTCTGCAGACATCTATGGAACACTCATATGGTGCCAAATACATTCTGTATCCCTAGTCCCTGTCCTCTAAGAGTTCAAAGTCTACTGGGGAGAAAAGTCAGGTAAACAGGTCACGATTAGGAAGAAAATGCCATAAACAACATGAAGAGCAGAGAGGTGAACCAAGTAACTGGGGAGTCAAAACACTCCTCTAAACTAAGATGACATTCAATTTGTACCTCACTGAAGAATGTGATGGATCAAAGTCAGAGTGGCATGTGTGGGACATAGGGTATAAATGCCACCCTGGGGTGGCAGTAACATGCCGAGAGAACCAGGCTTTTCTTGCTGATAAGGACTGGGAGGCAACCCCAAGGGCTTCCTGACCAGATCTAGTCCCTGTCGTCCCTCTGCCTTTTAAATGAGGAAAGTTAGAACTTGGTTCTTACATCTGACTCCAGCAATAAAGTAGGATCTTGGAGAGGTGGTAAGTGATGTTAGACGTCACTCAGAAGTTCAGAAGGAGACATTGAGCTATTTCTACCTGAAGGTACCATAATTCCCTCTCCTTGAAGCTGTGTGAACAGGGATGGTAAAAAACCAACTGAGTGCTGGACCTGAGCCTTGCATGTAAAAAGAGAAGGAGGATCACAGAAAATAGACAGTAGCCAAAAGACTTGAAAGTTCACTGACTCTCTGCTTGAAACAACGTTTTACCTGGTTCTGCAGCATTCATTTGAAGTAAACTCTCATAAGCACCTCAAAACTGACAGTGAGGTGGTAATCAGATCCATAACCAGCCTTTGCCAAGAGAAAGAGTCTGTCCAGAGACAATTGTAGAGAGTGTAGAGGAAGAGGGAGACAAGATGGCAGACTGAAGCCAGCTTTCCACAGAGGCTCCCATCCAGAAGGAGAGTTAAGGGACAAAAATTTAGTAAGTAACCTGGTGTATTTGAGCTGCACCAAGAGAGAAGTTTGAAGAACACGCATCAACACCACTGAGGCAAGCTGCGACCACAAGGACGCAAACAAAAGGTACAAAATCCATCACCAAGCGGATGGGAGTTCCTCCTCCCCCATGAGACTGGCTCAAGAGCCCCACAAACAAACAAACGGGAAGAACTTAAAGGCCCTCCCACTTCACTTCACGAGAGTGACCTTCTAAAAACTGGACCTACCTCCCCTACTAGGGTGCCATGGCACTCTCCTGCCAGGCATAAAACTGCATAAAACTTTAAATATCTTTGCTGGCAACTCTGAACTCCCAGTACTCCCCTCCACTCACACTGAGGTCTGGAGGCCTGTCCCCCAGGAGTTTGGATTCTTGGGTGATTTCTTGAGGGGTGTGAACAGTGCCTGAGCTGCAACTGGTCAGCGCTGACTCTGAGGCATGCGAGCGAGGAGAGGGCACTCGGCTGAGGGAGAGTCATGCCTCAGCGGCACTTCCCTGCAGCGCAGTGCAGCAGCCCTCCCTGGGCAGCAATATGGCCAGGCATAAAACTGAGTGAAGCTGTAGCTTCCTCATTTGCAGCACTGAGCTCCCAGAACTCCCCCCCCCCCACTCTCACTTAGGGATCTGGGGGCCTGTTCCCGAGGATTCCGGATTCTTGGGTGATTTCTCATGGGGTGTGGACAGTGCCTGAGCTGTGCTGTCTCTGGGGCATGGAAGCGAGGAGAGGATAGTCAGCTAGAAGGGAACCACTGCAGAGCGGCAGTTCCCAGAGATGCAGAGTGGTGGCTGTCTTCTGGTAGTGGTGTGGCCAGGCATAAAAATGTTGGGCTGCAGCTCTGGGCTCCAAGCACTCTCCTTCACCCCCACTCTCAGATCTGGAGGGCTGTCCCCCAGGAGTCTGGATTTTTGCGTGATCTCTCCTGGGGTGTGTACAGAGCATAAACTGAGGCTGGTCAGTGCTGACACTGGGGCGCAGGACTGAGGAGAGAAGCGTCAGCTGGGTGCCCACACCAGAGCGGCAGTTCCTGGAGGTGGATCAACAGTCGTTTTATTTTTTTTAACAGCAAAACGGCTCACTTCAGGATATTCTGAAGCCACACCCCCTGTCTCCCTGGGCAACAAGAGGAGGCCACCCATGAGTAAA
This sequence comes from Loris lydekkerianus, assembly GCA_963574355.1. Lineage (NCBI taxonomy): Eukaryota > Metazoa > Chordata > Mammalia > Primates > Lorisidae > Loris > Loris lydekkerianus. The sequence continues at coordinate 1,869 of CAUYPK010060203.1, read as the reverse complement.
GGATTTGCCTGATGCTGCTCACAAACCCAGAAAGCTTTGAGGGCAGGGCCGACTCAGAGAGGTAATCGAATACAAACCTCCAGCAGCAAAGACATTTGAACTCAGAACAGCCTGTTTTCTGCAGGTGATTTTAGCAGAAACAGAGAAAGAATTCTGCAATGTTATACTGTTCAGTTCAGTTCTGTTCTGTTAGCAACATCAATCAGGGGCAGGGCTGAGCCTGAGTGAACCACCACCCCCACCTTCATCAAGCACCAAAGGATGTCAGGCCTCACCTCCTCCTGCTAGATAGCGTCAGACTGCAGAGGATTTCTGACATTGAAGATAATCATTTCCTTGTGATTCAGGCAGTTGCAAACCCCTGGAGTATCTGTTCACTACAGGCAACTGGGTCAGCCATTTGCAGAGATACCAGTGACTGGGTCTGATGGCGGGGTAAAGTGGGGAAGGAGACATCAACCTTCCCAGACTGATCTATTTGTCAGGTGGCTTCTCCTGACTCCACGCAGCACAGGAGTAAGCATATCAGAGTAGTCTCCAGACCCCTGTGATCCAGTTCCCAGAGCCCTCTTGAACTCTCCCATCCAAGAAAGATGCCAATTGAGACAATTGATTTGGACCTTTTGAACTGAACCAATAGACTGAGGACTTTTCAGGCAGTGCCCTGGGTGTGAGGTTGTAGGAAGGTTTGATGTTCCTTTTCCAATTGGTGCCAGAGGTGGGCAGGCAGGGTGACTTAACTGCTGGTTTTTCCCCACAGCTGAGACTTCAACCCAGAGTAAATGTTACACTACCATCGAACATAAACCAGCTGAAAACAAGACAGAATCACTTAGCCCCACCACACCAGACAGGGCCCCAGTTTCTCAGGCCACAACACTGTACGGGCCCTCGACAAAGCCCCAGGGGGGGAATCAAAGGGAATAACACAACCATGGGGTGGAATCAGTGGAAAAACTCTGCTAACATGAATAACCAGAACAGATCAATCCCCACAAGGAAAGAAATGGCACATGTAATTGAAGATCCCATTCATAAACAACTGGCTGAGATGTCAGAAATCGAATTCAGAATTTGGATTGCAGACAAGATTAATAAAATGGAATTAGGAATTTGAGGAGAAATTCAAAAGTTGTCTCAGGAATTTAACAAATTTAAAGACAAAACCACCAAAGACTAAGACACACTGAAGCAAGAATTTACAGCCCTCAAAGATATGAAAAATACAGTAGAATTCCTCAGCAACAGAATGGAGCAGACAGAAGGAAGGATTTCTGACATTGAAGATAAAGCCTTTAAATACTCCCAAACTCTCAAAAAGGAAGAGAAATGGAGACCAAAAAGGAATCATTCTCTCAGAGAGCTCTGGGATAATTCGAAGAAGACCAATATATGAATAATTGGGATTTTGGAAAATGATGAAGTGGCCTGAATGGGCACAAAGGCCCTTGTGCATGAAATTATGAAAGAAAATTTTCCACACATGCCTAGATTTTCTGAAATTCAGATAGCAGACAGCTTCAGAACCCCAGCACGATTCAACTCCAATAAGTCATCCTCAGGCATATCATAATTAGCTTCACTAAAGTTAATATGAAGGAGAAGATTCTCAAAGCAGCCAGGCAAAAGAAAACCATTACATACAAAGGAAAGAATATTAGAATGACTGCAGATCTCTCTGCTGAAACATTTCAAGGCAGAAGAGGGTGGTCATCAACTTTTAATCTACTAAAGCAAAATAACTTTCAACCTAGGATCTTGTACCCAGCTAAACTGAGTTTCATTTATGATGGAGAAATTAAATACTTCAATGACATTCATATGTTGAAAAAAATTGCCATAAGTAAGCCAGCTCTTCAGGATATTCTC